>BCLG01001120.1:0-39697 GCA_001602295.1 Zoysia matrella | reverse complement strand
TTGGTTTATTAAAAAATTCTTAGGAATCAATATGAAGCTAATCAGATAAGAACGATCCTTAGGTTTCAACTGTCAAAAGCATTATGTATGCACAAGTGTGCATGCACCTTGACTTAGGTTTTACTATCGAGATATTTGATAGATTTATTTGTTCCTGTATTGGACCACTAGAAGGCCGTTAAGAAAGCTTTGATATACGTGAAGGCATTGAGAATTACATGTGAAAAGATCAAAGACACCGAGAAGGGTAGTTGAATCGGTGGACTTATAAAACTTAATTTTGCTACAAATTTAAACTACAAGTCTTTATCACTACAAGAGCAACTTTAGCAATTCTAGTAAGCCAAGACCTCTAACAAAGCTAATGTAAAGAGAAAGACAACAAGAAAATACTAGCACGATAGTCACCAAGAGAAATTGTAAAGCAACCTATAACTCTACTCAACAAACTTGACGTTATCTTCCACAATCTTTTCGGAAGCTCGAACACTAACTTCGGTTATCTAGGTCACCAAACCAAGAGTAATAGGCAAAAATCACTCCTCTCAAGCCTCACAAGCTCGAGAAGTATATGAATCCTCCTATTTACTCTCCTACTAGCACCAAAGATCTTCAATCTTGTGTTGTGTTCTCTCTTTGGTGTCCATTGGCCTCTCAAAAGTTTGCTCTCATAGTTCAGACCTCAGGCACCCTGGAAAATGTCCCCCTCCATTATTTAAATAGGATCTAAGCCTAGAAACAACCGTTGGAATGTGATGTTATAAACTTGACTGCTTTTACTAATCACTAGACTGTCCGGTGCACCACTAGACTGTCCGGTGACTCCAGCTTCCAGCAGACCAAGAAGCACCATTTCTTGAATCCATTCCATATGACACTGTCCGATGCATTCTTTCACCGGACTGTCCCATGACTTTCTTTTTTGAACTTTCAGAGACACCTATTCTTGACTTCATCTTCAGGCTTACTAGACTGTCCAGTCACTGACCCACCGAACTGTCTGGTGACTTCTTCACTTCGACTCCAAAAAGCACCTCTTCTAGACTTCAACTCTTCTGGCTCACGGCAGTGTTCGGTGACTCTCTTGAAGCTAAAACCTTGAGTCTTCTTCTTTAGCTTGACTTCGGCTTCGCTTCCTTTGCTTTCTCTGCCATCTTCAGTGTATTTTTAGGTAACTAAGAGCATTTATACTTGCTAACACTTGTATGACCTGAGAAGAATGACTGGACCCTCTTAATAGTACTGGTGATCCTATGGAATCTCTAGCTAGTCCTTAGCCTTAGTCCACCAGCGCTCGATACTCCAAGACTTGGGATCATCTTTGTCATCCATCGAGGAGGCTCACAATGTTGATATAGGAACTATGGTAAATACAATCACAAATGTTACCTGTGGGGCTCACTCAATCATCAAAATCCATTCATACTTTTTTAGGGGACTTCAAAGGTAATGAGGCTAATAATATTCCCCTTTTTGGTGATTGATGGCTGCTATAGTACTCACAAACAAGCTCACACAAGATGATATCCAAAGAAAGAAGAAAGAAGCACATGTCGAAAGCATCATGAAAGAAATTGAAATAAAGGACACATGATGCAAGAAAAAAATTACCCTTTACCTTGATGACTTCCCCTTGAAAAATTTATGAGTTCTCCCCCTTTGTCTTCCTCTTGAAACTCTCTCCCTCTTGTTTGTAGCTCTCTCTCCCTCTTTGTTATCTAATCACATAAAAAGATGGCATTGAGGAAGCATATAGAGTAGAGGAAGTTAGGTAGACAAGGATTAGCGCATGAAAAGATAATAAAGGAGCGCAATGCACAAGAGAACCTGTAAGACAATCAAATCACAGGGAGAATCATACACAAAGCATAACATGGGGGTTAGTCTTGAAACCAAGTGTATCTCAATGAGCTAAAGCGAGCAAATAAACACAAAGTCATAAAAATAACACGAAAAGCCAATGAAATCCGCCAAATAAAGATCCAAAGCCCTAACTACCTATCCACAGCCTCTCCCTAGACAGCTAGTCTCTCAAAGATGCTACAACCAAATCTCATTCCAGACACTCTAAAACTAGAAGAAATCTAGTCTTTTACTGGTGCGGTTGGAGAGTCGCGTGCAGTGACGACTAATGGTTGCTCCTCTAGCGATGGCTCGGCTAATGCTGACTCATCACCTCTGGCTGCTTAGTATCATCAAATGCACTCAGACCAGAAGACGATGTCGGGGAAGGCTCCTTGCCATCAACTGAAGCTAGCTGATCTGATCGGGCTGTGACAAGAGCCTGAGCTGCATCCTCTAGAGTGTATCCTGCCTCAACCAAGATAGCGGTATCAACACTACTGGGCTGCTAAGGTGTGATGGCTTCTGGCTCTACTTGAGAAACTGTTGGCAGTGGCTCTGACGACGCTGACTCAACTATGGTAGCTTCAAAAGAAAAAACTCAGCAAGCGAAGAGCTACCAACAACTGTCCCTGTCTCCAATACCAAAACTATGATTCTGGGCTCTGCTGAAGCTAGAAGCGCCGACCTAGAGAATGAGGAAATCAGAGAAAAGTGAGATGTAGTAACGAGAACACTGACACCTTCGATAGTCGCTGAGGTGTTGGCTGCTCCAAAAGGTAAAAAGGGTGAAAGTGGAGCTATGAGCAGAGCACTGAAACTAGGCTTTTGCTACTGTGGCTACTGAAGCTGGGCTGTAAATACTGGCACCAAAGAGTACTGCGGCTGTGGTGCTATAGGCTGCAGCTGTGAGGGTAGGAGACTTGGTAGCATAATCGATGGAAAAGCAGGCGATGGTGGCATATCGATTCCCTGGAGATATAATGCAATCACTCCAAACCCAGCAGACATATAAGATTTAGTCACTACCATGTCCAACTGAGTGCGCTACAACCTCTCATGAAACTCTCTGTCCTGTTGTCTCCGCTCGTTAGCAAGCTCTCCATCCTCAGCCTTTGCTCAATTTAAAGGCGCTCGAGTCGGATTCTCTCCTCGAACTCGACACTCTCTCGTCTGATCCTGTCCTCAAACTCTTGCCAGAACATTCTCTACTCAGCCTGCCCGCCTGCCCTGCTTGTATAGCATCAAGCCTAGCAGCTAGTGGTGTAGCACGATAGGTAGGTGTCTAGGCCAGACCTAGAGCCTCAGTGCTCCCAACCCCTAGCTTGACTCCCTTCGGAGCCTTAACCTCGTACTCAAACTCCTTAGTGATTGTGGTCTCCACTCCAGTAGGGGTGCTCTGAGAAGCAGACACGCAGAGAACCCTGCAGTCAGATCGCTCAGCTAGACTGAAGATTGTAGTAATATCTGGCAATGCTGTATACTCCTCCTAACTCATCAAATCAGCTCTCCTCAGCAATAGCCATATGTTAGGAGCAAATGGAAGCTGTTGTACTCCTATCCCCTCATATACAATATCCTTCATTTAGGCAAGCAGAAAATCTGTCAAATCAAACACCTCATGCCTCAAAAGAAAATAGAGCAGCCACTGATGTATAATGATAATCTGCTCTCTATAGTTAGCTCTCGAGGAAATAGACCTGTCCAGCAACCCCCTAAGCACTATCGCCTTATGTGTAAGCTTCAGAGGGTGCCTCCAGTAATGCTCCCCATGCAATGGTGGGAAAGTAACACTTATCCTCTCATCGCTCGCTTCCATTCCTCCAAAAAGTCTATAGGGTCGTAGAAAATTTAGATGAGCCAGAGCGTGAATCCATTTCTCTTAAGATAGAAGCTCCAAAGCAGATATGACATCATATCATTGAAAATGATGTGGCCCCCTCGATACATAAACTAGAACTGTGACCTATCGGGGGAGATCCACAGGGAGGCGTAGAACTAAGAACAACCTCCCCACTAAATCTAAAAGGCCTTGTGACCATCTTAGACAAACTTGGTAGATATGCAATATGCTCCTTCATGTCACTCCTAGCTCCTCTGCTCAGTGCCTCAAAATAACATTGTTGGTGAGTAGCAAACACTAAGCTCTTGCCCTTAGTGGCAAGATGGCGATGAAAAGCATCATAGATCCTCTGTTGCAGAACTGTCTAAAACTGGCCAGCATCTCCATGACACACTGTGGGGGACCCAAATTGTAAAGTCAACTCTCCTCTTGGCCTTCATGATCGGGATCTTAATCTGAAGCAGCTTTGGTCATGGTCTAGCGAGCTCTCTCGGCTCTAACTGTGCACACTGCACAGACCCTAGCTCTAGAACGAGGACACC
This sequence comes from Zoysia matrella, assembly GCA_001602295.1. Lineage (NCBI taxonomy): Eukaryota > Viridiplantae > Streptophyta > Magnoliopsida > Poales > Poaceae > Zoysia > Zoysia matrella. Next base: position 35,470 of record BCLG01001120.1, on the reverse strand, counting down.
TTTGTGGCCTCGATGGTGAAACCTACTGGACTACCTCTCCCTCTGTAGTTCTCGACTAGCAAGAGCTTTCCACTGCTAAACCTCAGCAATCAAGTGTGCAGTCGCCACTCTCTGACGAGTTGACCTCCTCAGCTCCCCTGTTCGTCTGCACTACGGATCCTCAGCGCTGCACTCCTCTCCGGAGACACATCCACATCCGCTACTGGTAGTGCTCTATCCCAATCTGGATCACCTGTCCTCTACCTCTTCTTCTCAAGCTCAACGGTCTTGCTCTTGACCTTCTCCTCAGCTGTCAGTCTCTGTTAGCCCATAGTATTAAGTCAAGAACAATTGTCACTGTAAACTCAACTGACCAGCTAACACTACCAAGATAGGATTAAGAGCTTGGCTATTAACCTGTCCACTGAGAACTCTGGATACCACTGACCCTGTCCTCTCTCATGATCCACGACACAAATAGTCACTACACCATAGAGGAATAGGTACAAGTGAAATCCTAGCGGTGGAACAAGGACATATCACCGATCAAGTAAAGCAAATATGACCAATGGTTATATCGACGGATGTAAAGATCAAGTACACCGAGAAGCAGAGATTGAATTGGTGGACTTACAGCATGCTATGAACTTAAACTATAAGACTCGATCACAACGGAAGCAAACCTAAACAATTCTAGTAGGTCAAAACCCCTAACAATGCTAGTGAAAAGATAATAACAACAAGCAAGCACTAGCACGATAGCCACCAAGGGGAATCACAGAACAACCTATCACACTATTCAACAGTAAGTAAATGTGGTAAGTGAAGAGAGTGAGATAGAGAATGCTCAGTGATTTTTTCTTGAGGTCTCGGAAGGTAGACGCCTTCCCCTAAACCTCGTTGAACCACTTCCGTCGGAGTCTTGGTTTCTCTCGTTGTTCTTAGAACGATGCTCACAAAGGTACACTTCACTCTCGAAGTGATGTCACCGGCGGCTTAGTTATCGCACACAATATTCAAGCGTCAGAGCAAGCCTCTAAGACTTGAGCGCTCCCTCTTAGTGTCCCTTTCGAGCGGGGTACACTACAAACTTGGCGTCATCTTCCACAATCTCCTCGGAAGCTCGATCACTACTCTAAGCCATTCTAGGCTGCCTACACCAAAAGTAAGAGGCAAAGATCACTCCTCTCAAGCCCTATAAGCTCTATAAGTGTATGAATGCTCCCTATCACTCTCCTAGTAGCACCAAAGATCTCTAATCTTGCAATGTGCACTCTTGGTGGTGCCCCTTGGCCACTCACAAGTTTGCTCTAACTTCTCAGACCGCAGGCACACTGAAAAATGTCTCTCTCCACGTTTAAATAGGCTCCGAGCCCAGAAACAACTTCTCGGCCAGGGAAACACCCTCTCTGGAATCGATTCCATAGGACACCGGATTGTCCGGTGCATACTTTCAACAGACTGTCCGGTGACTTTCACTTTTGGACTAGGAGAGAGCTACCAAACAAGGGAGAACAGGAGGAGAGTGACGCTTCCAACCCATGACAAAGGAGGGAGAACGTAGGACAGACAAAGAAGATGCACGATAGAGTATAGAATGGAAGAGCACGTGCACAAAGGAACCTGCAAAACAAGTAAAGCACTAGGAGCCAATACAATGAATCCACGGGGTTAGATCAAAACCAAGTGCATTTCAATGAGCTAAAAAAGTCGAATAGAAAACAAGCTCATCAAAACGTCACAGAAGAGCTAAGAAATCCGTCAAATAAGAATCCAAAGCCCTATCTACCCATCCACGGCCTCCCCTAGACAGCTAGCCCTCAAGACGATACACCTCATGTCTCTCACCCAACTCCTAAGAAAATCTAGTCCTGCGCGGCTGAAGAGCTAGGTGCAATGATGGTTGAGGACTGCTCCTCTGATTGCTAAACTGCTGCTGATTGGACCTCTTTCGGTTGCTCAATTCCGTCAAATGCACTCAAGCCTAAAGAAGACGTTGGGGATGGCTCCTTGCCCTCAACTGAAGCTGGCTGATCGGCACTAGCAAGAGCCTAAGCTGCCTCCTCTGGTGAATATTCGGTCTCAACTAAGATATCAGCATGTGAAGCTCTAGGCTGCTCGGCTGTGGTGGCTGCTGGCTCTGTCTCTGAAGCCTCTTGCAGTCTGTCAAAACTGACTCAACAGTAGTAGCCTCGAATGATAGAGCCCTCGGAGCAAGAGGAGAACTACGAACTGCTGTCCCTGACTCCAATGCCGGCACTGACACTCTCGACTCAACTGAAGCAAAAAGAACGGATATAGAGTACGAGAAAACTAGAGAGAACTGAGAAGTGGTTAATGGAACACTGACCCCTCCAGTAGTCGTGACTGTGCTGGCTGCCCCAAAAGGTAGAAACGGTGAAAGCGGGGCTGAGAGTAGTGTAGAGAATGTGAACTGCTGCTGTTGCTGCTGACTTTGGCTCTGCAACTCAGATGTGAAGGCTGGCAATGAAGAATACTAAGGTTGAGGTGCATTAGGCTGGAGCTGGGAAGGCAGGGGATCCGGTGGCGTAGTCATAGAAAACGTCAGAAGAGGTTGCATACCGATCCCCTGGAGATGCAAAGCAATAGCTTCGAAGCCGACAGACATATTAGAAATAGCCGCTGTGATCTCTAACTGAGTGCGCTGTGACCTCTCATGGAACTCCCTGTCCTGCCATCTCCTCTCCTTTGCTAACTCCCTCTCTATCCGAAGCCGCTCCTCAATTTGAAGGCGCTCAAGTCAGATCCTCTCCTCGAACTTGACTCTCTCTCTGCGAATACCCTCATCCTGCTCCTCTCGGTTCCTCCTCTGCTCCGGTTGCTCTGCCTGAATAGCGTCCAACTTGGCAGCTAGCGCAGGGTCAAGTGTAGCCTGAAGGTCGGAGTCTCGGCCTGACCTGGAGCCTCAGTGCGACTAGCTCCGGGCTGTGCTCCCTCCAGAGCCTCAGTCTCAACCTCCTCCGAGGTTGTGGTCTCCTCTCCTCTAGAGGTGCTCTGAGAAGCTGAAACTCGAAGAACCCTAAAGTCGGATGGCTCTGCTGGACTGAAAGAGGTGGTAATCGCTGGCAACACTGTGTACTCCTCCTCAGTCATCACACAAGCTCTCCTCAACGTCAGGCATATGTAGAGGGCAAAAGGTAACTGTCGTACTCTAATCTCCTCATAGATCTCATCCTTCATCTGAGCCAGCGAAAGATCTGTCATATCATAGTCCTCATGCCTTAGCAGAAAGCAAAGCAGCCACTGGTGTAAAATGATAACATGCTCTTGGTAGCCAGCCCGTGGCACAATCGTCCTCCGAAGCATCCTTCTCAATATATGAGCCTCGTGTGTCAAAGCGCAGACGGTGCCTCAAGTAGTGCTCCCCATGAGGTGGTGGGAAAGCAACACTCATCGTCTCATCACTCGGCTCCATCCTTCTAAACGGTTTGAACAGTGGTGAGAAATCTGGATGGGCCAAAGTGTGGATCCGAGTCTCCGAAGATATAAACTTTAGAACAGTCAAGACATCGGTGCTCTCAAATATGTGTGGCTCCCCTCTATACATAAACCAGAGCTATGAGTGGTCTGGGGAGATCCATAGTGAGGTGTAAAACTCAATCACCACTTCCTCACTATACGTCAGGGGCTAGGTGACTAAATTTGAAAGCCCTGAAAGACAAGTAATGTGCTTCTTCATATCTACCCTAGCTCCTCTGCTCAGTGCCTCTAAAGAATATTGGCTGTGTACAGCAAACACTGAGCTCTTGCCCTTAGTGGCAAGCTGTCTCCTATATGCCTCATAGATCCTCCGCTAGAGAACCGTCCAAAACTAACCAACGTCCGTCTGTCTGCCGGTGAGGACCCAAGCAGTGAAGTCCACTCTCCTCTTGGCCTTGATGGCCGGGCCGTTTAGCTTCAACAAGTCAACATCAACCTCAGCAATCCTGCCCATAGCCCGGTGAGCTCTCTCGGCTCTAGATGTGCACACCTCGCAGACCCCAGACCTCTGATGAGGGCATCTCTATGTCCTCTGTTGCAAACTCCGCTGGGCTGCCTCTCCCTCTGTGGTTCTCGACTACCTATTGGCAGGAGCTCTCCGCGGCTGCACCTCTGCAACAAGAGGAGTGGTCGCCACTCTCTATCGGGCGACCTCCTCAGCTCCCCTTGAGACTCAAAACCTCCAATCCTCAGCACTCTTGACCTCCTATGTGGAGGTACATCCACGTCTGTTGCTGCTAGGACTCGATCCCACTCTGGGTCACCTGTCCTCTGCTTCTTCCTCTTCTTCTCGGGCTCAACTGCCTTGCCCTTCCCTTTCTCTTCAGAACTCAGTCTCTGCCTGCCCATACTGTCAACTGTCACTGAAAGCTCAACTGCTAGAACCACTGACCAGCTGACACAATAAGATAAGATTCGAAGCTTGGCTCTTAACCCGTCCAAGAGTGATCTGGACTGCCACAAAAACCTCTGAATCCTACCTCTGACTTTGTCCTGACGCACTGTCCAACTGTCACTCCTTGAAGAGTAGATTGGCGTTGTAGGTCGATCAACATGTGGTGGATTTCAAGAATTTTCAATTTGCTTCACGGTCCACCACCTAGGCCCCCTCACTTCTTAAGAACCCAAGAGAGTTTAGTCTTCTCTCTTAGTCCACGATCACCTTGGTTACCCAAATCTTCTTCATTATCCTCTTGTCATTTGGCGGTCTGAGCTGCTTGGCCTTCACTTTTCCATCTTTATCCCTGAAAATCTTGTAATTCACATCCTCATGTAAAAGATTAGCGTTAGGCATAATTTTAGGCTCGCTCACCTTGGGACAATTCTTAGAGCGGTGACCATCAAAGCAACACTTCTCACAATATTAGTCATTCGCCATGAGCGAGACTATCCATTCGGGTATCTCATCTTGGCTGTCAATGATGTTGATAGAGAAAGGATATGATCCTAATCCCTTGTGATTGTAGTTGTTGATGAGGTTCTTGCTTAGGATTTCATTTTGAAATTGCCTTCCTTAGTAAGCCGCCCGAATGCATCCATCAATGCCTCTCTCCTCCTTAAGCTTCGTGTAGTCCTTCAAAATAGATGGCTCAAGAGTAGTACTCTCCTTAGAGAGGGTTAGATTACAAGAAGTAGAAGCTTCATTAAAATGCTTAGGAGAGTTAAAGAAAGAGTCAAGATCGAGAGCTTCTTGGAAGCGCACCAATGCCTCATGCTTCTGACTTAGCTCTACGTGCTTCTCTTTGAGAGCCTCGTAATACTCACATAGGATACCATGAGAATGCTTGAGTGCATTGAGTTACCCCTCAAGCTCTCGAACTCGAAATACCGCCACTTCTTGCTCTTTGGTCACCACCTCGATCTTTTTTGTCTTCTTGATGATTGTTTTGTTGGCCTTCTCAAGAAAGAGGACAAGTTCATTGTAGCTCAGTCCATCATCTTCATCATCATAGTTCTTCTCTTCTTCAAAATCATCATCCTCATCAATGAAGCCCTCACATCTTTGGGCCATCAAGCAAAGTGGAGGTGGCGGTAGCTCATTGGTGGAGCTTGTCATGGCAATACCCACGAGCTCTTCTTCTCTAGAAGATAAAGAGTCTGAATCATCATCGGTGAGCCATTCACCAACAATATAAGCTTTGTGCAGAGACTTCTTCTCCTTGCTCTTGCTATCCTTCTTGACAAAGAACTTCTTCTAGAATTTTCTTTTTGGCTTGCATTCTTCATCATCACTCTCACTGGAGGCTTCCTTCTTGCTCTCCTTCTTGGGCTTGAGACACTCCTTAGCAAAATAGTCTTTCCTACCACAACGGAAGCACCCGAAGTTCCTCTTGGAAGATGAGGGCTTTTCCTTGTGAAATAGCTTTTTCATCAAGAGCGCAACGTTCTCATTGTCACTTTTCTCATCCTCGTCTTCCTCCACCTTCTTCTTCTTGTTCTTGACATTGGGAGATTCTTGATCGACTTGAGGGGCGAGGTTCTTGAGCAACTGAGAGTCGATGGAGCTACCCAACATATATCCCTCATAGGCTGTGAGCTTGCCGAGCATAATGTCAACAGTGAGAGTAGCCAAGTTGGCTTGAAAGAGACATATGACGATGGAGCTGTAGCTTGACGGTAACATCCTTAAGAGCTTCCTCATGATCTCAACATCAATTTTGTCTTTGAGGCCCAAGGCGTTGATCTACTCCACCACTACATGCAAGTGAGAACAAACATCATTAGCCTTTTCATTTGGTAGCATGGTGATAGAATCATATTATTCTTAAGAATATAGTAATGCCCTTCTTTGGCCTTGGAGGAGCCCTCATAGATGTTTTGCAATTGTATCCATATTTTATGCGCGGTCGATGATGCATTAATTTTAGAGAAGACGTTTTTAGAAATGCATACAAACATAGCATTCTTGGCCTTAGCATTGAATTTAATAAAAATGGGGTTAAGTCTCTCATTCTCATTCGTAGCCTTCTTAATCAAATGTCACGCTTTCCCATTGATTGACTCTAGGTAGACTTGCATGCAAGCCTTCCAATACGAGTAATCGTCCCCATCGAATATGGACGGAGTCTCCATCGTGTTTGGCGTCCTTACTCAAGGCGGTGAAGCTCGAAAATGAGCACTTGGCCCTGATACCACTTGTAAGGATCAAGGACACCGAGAAGGAAGAGTTGAATCGGTGGACTTATAGCACTAATTTCGCTACGAACTTAAACTATAAGACTCGATCACAACGGAAGCAAACCTAAACAATTCTAGTAAACCAAGACCCCTAAAAATGCTTGGAAAAATAATAACAACAAGCAAGCACTAGCACGATAGCCACCAAAGAGAATCAAAGAACAACCTATCACACTACTCAACGGTAATTAAATGCAGTAAGTGAAGGGAGTGAGATAGAGAGTGCTCAGTGATTTTTTCGAGGATCGGAAGGTATGCGCCTTCCCCTAATGATCATTGAACCACTCCCATCGGAGTCTTGGTTCCTCTCGTCATTCTCGGAATGATGCTCACAGGATACGCTTCACTCTTGAAGTGAAGCCACCGACGGCCCAGCTGTCTCACACAATACCCAAGCGCTACAGCAAGGTTCCAAGGCTCGGACGCTCCTTCTTGGTGTTCTTTTCGAGCGAGGGACCCGAAACCAGGTACAAACATGGCGTCATCTTTCACAATATCCTCGAAAGCTCGATCACCGACTCTTAACCAGTCTAGGCTGCCCACACCAAGAGTAATAGACAAAGATCACTCCTCTTAAGCCCTAAAAGCTCTAGAAGTATATGAATGCACCCTATCACTCTCCTACTAGCACCAAAGATCTCCAATCTTGCAATGTGCCCTCTTGGTGGTGTCCTATGGCCTCTCACAAGTTTGCTCTAGCTACTCAGACCGCAGACACATTGGAAAATGCCCCCCTCCACGGTTTAAATAAGCTTCAAGCCCAGAAATAACTATTGGGACGTGATGTCATAAAGCTGACTGTTTTATGCAATCACCAGATTGTCTAGTGACCCTTCTTCCTCCTCGGCTAGGGAAATACCCTCTCTGAAATCTATTTCATAGGACACCAGACTATCCGGTGCATACCTTCACCAGACTATCCGGTGACTTTCACCATTGGATCCCAAAGACATCTTCTCTGGACTTCAACTTTGACCTCACCGGACTGTCCGGTGACTACTACACCAGACTATCCGGTATCTTCTCTGCAGCAACTCTAGAGAGCACCTCTTTGGACTCTAAAGTCCTGGCTCACCGAACTATTCGTTGATCTCACCGGACTGTCTGGTGACTCCGTCTTTGACTGAAACTGAACTTTAGTCGTCGTCTTCACTTCCTCTGCCGTCTTTAGTGCTTTTTGAGGATCTAAAAAGCATTCTCACGCTCTAACACTTGTATGACATGAGACAAATTAATTTACCTCCCTTAATTGTACTGGCGTTTCTATAGACTCTCAAGCAAATCTTTAGCCTTGGTCCTCCTACGCCCGAAAACTCCACTTCTAGGGTTCATCCTTGTCATTCACCGAGGAAGCCCATCATGTTGATGTAGAATTTACGGGGTGGTACCTACAATCACAACCGTTACCAATGGTATCTACTCAATCACCAAGATCAATTCATACCTTTTAGGGGACTTCAAAGATCATGAAGCTAACAACGGACCAATGCCACAATTTAAATAATAGCAAAGAACTCAAATTGTGATACTAGTGACAGAGAGACTCAATGCCATACCAAAATATGAAAAGAAACCTCAATATGGCACTAGTACTAGGAAGTAGCAATAAAAGATTGAACTTTTATCACAAATTCGCTACATTTTGTAATTAATCAACTCAAAGATAATGCGGGCATTTCTGATGAAAAGGAAGGATAGAAACGATACCCCGGTAAAAGTAGCGTTGAAATCTATCGAACAACACGCCAAGACATCTTCTGATCATCTAAAAATTGAAAACCCTACCGAGGGTCTCGAACTAGCGCGATGAGCTAGGACAAGGACAGTGGCGATGCGAGTGCGCGAGTGCAAACAAAACTGTGGATGTGGCACCCGACGGTGCACAGCACAAGGATGGCGCGGGCGAGCGATGCAAGCGGCACGGTTGAGGACAGCACAAGCAAGGGCGACGGTTACTCAAGTACGTGCGCAGCCAAGAAGGGTGGTGAACAGGAGGGCACGAGTGCTGTGGAGGCAGAGCTAAGTGGCGGCACTAAAGGTTGTGGTGGCTGGAGCTGGGCGGGTGTAAGCTTCATGACCTTTGAAGTATTGAAAACCCGAAAGGCATGAATATTTTGGTAATTGAGTGAGAAACATAAACTAACTTGTTGGATGTAGGATCAACATATAATTATCTCAAAAATCTACGGGTTGGCTTCCTCGAGGATGACCAGTGACTCATATGATGACGGAACTCTTGATGGCGTGTCGCGGTTGAAGATGGATCAAGGCTAAAGATGAGTTAGAGCCTAGTGTAGCATAGATGTAGGCTTTGAATCCGTAGGAGATACCAGTACTATTAAGAGGGGTTGAGTCATTTTTCTTTGGTCACATGAGTGTTAGTGTGTTTGGATGCTCTAGAAGTCCCTAATGGCACGTAAGTGACAAAGGTTAAGATGAGGAAGCAAGATAAGGAAGTTGAAAACAAGATGGAAGTGAGAATCCAAGTTTTATCATCGAAATAGGTCATCGGACAATCCTTTGATAACAATCCTTTGATATCAGCGAACAGTCCTGTGATATCATCGGACAGTCCTGTGACTATAAATTTTCACTTTTCTAGAGAAGGCGAAATCGGTTGTTTCAGTGTATAAAATGGAGACCGGACAGTTCGATGAGGTCACCAAAGAGTTCGGTGACTATGGAGGATGTGGAATTCCAAAGAGAAGTTTTTGGTTTGAAAAAGTGGAAGAAATGGTCACCAGATAGTCTGGTGAGGTCATTTGACAGTCCGGTGACTAGAAGGAGTCTAGAGAGGATGTTCTTTGAGCCCAAGACGAAGGTCATCACCGGACAGTTCGGTGGTCAGTCACCAAACAGTCCGGTGACTGGAAAAAAGCAGACAACTTTTTGGTAACAGCTATAAACGGCTAGTACGGAGTTCATAGCCTATATATAGCTGTGTGCGAGCTCAAGAGAAGATGTCCAACGGCCAGAAGAATTGAGGGAATATCTTGTGAGAGCCAAGGGCCACCAAGGAGAGCACAATAGGAAGTTTAGAAGATCATTAGTGCTACAGGGAGAGTAACTAGAGCATCCGTGCATTCGTACAGCTTATGAGGCTAGTGGAGTGATACGGCTTATTATTCTTGGTTCGACGCCGATTATGAAACTTGTGTTTTTGCGCTAAACATGTTCAAACCACCCCATTCCACCAGAAAACTAAGTTTGGGCATGTATATCATGTTTTGGCCACGTTCAAAAAACAGCGCGAAAATGGGCCCCACAGGTGCATTAAATGCACTGGTTCGAGCACGATTTTGAAACTTGTGTTTTCACGCCCAACATGTCCAATCCACTTCGTTACACTGAAAAACCAATTTTGGCTATGTATATCATGTTTTGGCCACGTTCAAAAATCGGCGCGAAAACGGCCCCACAAGTGCATTAAATGCACCAGTTCGATGCCGATTATGAAACTTGTGTTTTTGCGTCAAACATGTACAATCCACTCCATCGCACCCAAAAATCAAGTTTGGGTATGTATATCATGCTTTGGCCATATTCAAAAATCGGCGTGAAAATAGGCCCCACAAGTGCATTAAATGCACCAGTGCGGTGCCGATTTTGAAACTTATGTTTTCGCGTCGAACATGTCGAATTCACTCCATTACACCAAAAAACCAATTTTGGCTATGTATATCATATTTTGGTCACCTTCAAAAATCGGCGCAAAAGCAGGCCTCAATGGTGCATTAAATGCACCGGTTCATGCGCCGATTATGAAACTTGTGTTTTCGCGCCAAACAAGTCACATCTACTCCATTATACCCAAAAATGAGGTTTACGTATGTATATCATGTTTTAGCCACTTTAAAAAATCGGCCACACATGTGCATTAAATGCACTGGTTCAGGCACCGATTATGAAACTTGTGTTCTTGCGTCAGACATGTTCAATCCACTCCATTACACCCAAAATCCATGTTTGGGTATGTATATCATGTTTTAGTCACATTAAAAAATCGGCGCGAAAACGGGCCCACAAGTACATTAAAATGCACCGATTCGACGTCGATTATGAAACTTTTGTTTTTGCGCCAAATATGTCCAATTCACTACATTACACCCAAAAACCAAGTTTAGGTATATATATCATGTTTCGGTCACGTTCAAAAATCCGTGCGAAAAAGGGCCCCACAGGTGCATTAAACGCGCCGGTTCGGGCGCCGATTATGAAACTTGTGTTTTCGCGCTAAACATGTCCAATCCAGTCCACTACACCAAAAAATCAATTTTGGCTATGTATATCTTGTTTTGTCACCTTCAAAAATCGACGCAAAAACAGGCCTCAATGGTGCATTAAATGCATCGATTCGTGCGCCGATTTTGAAACTTGTGTTTTCACGCCCAACATGTCTAATCTACTTTATTACACCCAAAAACCAGCTTTGAGTATATATATCATGTTTTGGTCACCTGCAAAAATTGACGCGAAAATGGGCCCCACAAGTGCATTAAATGCTCCTGTTCAGTGCCGATTTTGAAACTTGTGTTTTCACTCCGAACATGTCTAATCCACTCCATTACAACAAAAAAAACCTAGTTTAGGTATATATACAATGTTTTCATCACCTTCAAAAATTGGCCCAGAAAAAGCCCCACAGGTGCATTAAATGCGCCGGTTCGGTACCGATTTTGAAACTTGTGTTTTTGCGCCAAATATGTCCAATCCACTCCATCACACCCAAAAACCATGTTTCGTTTATATCATGTTTTGGTCACCCTCAAAAGTCGGCACGAAAACGGGCCTCGCAGGTGCGTTAAATGCACCGGTTCGGCCGTCGATTATAAAACTTGTGTTTTTGCACCAACTATGTCCAATCCACTCTATTACACCAAAAAAACAAGTTTAGGTATGTATATCACCTTTTGGTCCCCTTCAAAAATCGACGCGAAAACGGGCCCCACAAGTGCACTAAATGCACCGGTTCGACGCCGATTATGAAACCTGTGTTTTTACGCCAAACATGTCCAATCGACTCCATTACACCCAAAAACCAAGTTTGGGTATGTATATCATGATTTGCTCACCTTCTAAAATCGGCGTAAAAACAGGCCCCACAGGTGCATTAAATGCACTGGTCGATGCCGATTTTGAAACTTGTGCTCTTCTGTCAAACATGTCCAATCTACTCCATTACACCAAAACTCAAAGTTTGGGTGTGTATATCATGTTTTGGTCACCTTCAAAAATCAACACAAAAACGGGCACATAGGTGCATTAAATGCACCGGTTCGACGCCGATTATGAAACTTGAGTTTTTGCGTCAAACATGTCCAAACCACTTTATTACACCAAAAAACCAAGTTATGCGCATGTATATCATGTTTCGGACATGTTCCAAAATCGACGCGAAAATGGGTCCCACAGGTGCACTAAATGCACCCGTTCGGACGCCGATTATGAAACTTGTGTTTTCGCGCCAAACATGTCCAATCCACTCCATTTCACAAAAAAACTAAGTTTGAGTATGTATATCATGTTTTGGTCACCTTCAAAAATCGGCGTGAAAACAGGCCGCACAGGTTCATTAAATGCACCAGTTCGGTACCAATTTTGAAACTTATGTTTTTACGCCAAACATGTCCAATTCACTCCATTACACTAAAAATCAAAGTTTAGATATGTATATCTTGTTTTGGTCACCATCAAAAAATCAGCGCGAAAACGGGCCCACAAGTGCATTAAATGCACCAGTTCGACATCGATTATGAAACTTGTGTTTTTGCGCCAAACATATCCAAACCACTCCATTACACAAAAAACCAAGTTTGTGCATGCATATCAAGTTTTGGCCATGTTAAAAAATCGGTGCGAAAATGGGCCTCACAGGTGCATTAAATGCACCGGTTCAGGCGTCAATTTTGAAACTAGTGTTTTCGCGCGAAACATGTCCAATCCACTCCAGTACACCAAAAAATCAATTTTGGCTATTTATATCATGTTTTGGCCACGTTTAAAAACCGGCGCAAAAATGGACCCCACAAGTGCATTAAATGCATCGGTTTGGCCCCGATTATGAAACATGTGTTTTTCGTCAAACATGTCCAATCCACTTCATCACACCCAAAAATCAAGTTTGGCCATATATATCATGTTTTGGCCATGTTCAAAAATCGGCGCGAAAATGGGCCCCACAAGTGCATTAAATGCACCGATTCGGTGCCGATTTTTGAACACTACGGACTCTGAAATAAAGTTATGTAAAGGCTAAACACGGCTTGGACAGGGGAACACTTAACGATCTACTAATTTTTTTTGTGTTGCGTTTTTTATGTGGATGATAGGATGAATGCAAAATAAACAAGGATAGATGTTAACCTGACGGTATACCTGAAGCTCTGATTACCTCTTGATGTGTGCGTGGTTCGAGATCTTTTATCAGGTCGTGAGAACTCTCGATTTGGCGGAGATGCGAACACAATCGATCCGGCCTTATATCAACACGATTCAAACTCCACAATCGCAGCACCACTTCTCCTCTGGTTATCAACCGTGCACACACGATTGACCTCGCCAAAAAGGCTAATCCATGTCTGTGAATCGAAGAACACAAGCAAGAACAAGGAAGAACACAACTCACTAGCGAAATCTGGATTGAAACACGAAGTTGGATAACAAACAAGCTGTCAAACGGCGAAACAGTTTGGAAACAGGAGAAACCTAATCAAAACCTATCTCTAATGACGGCGGCTACCAAATTTATAGAGTTTAAGTCGACCTTAGGGGCAAACCCTAATACTAATGGGCTAAAAAAGATACAAGGCCCAAAGGCCAAAAGATAGTGTCGCAGCAACCGGCAAGTTTTTGGATACCCTCTTGTTTTAATGATTTCTGCTGATTCTAGTCGAATTTGGAGATGAGACTTGTGCCGTTGGAAAGGTTATCTTCTTAGCTTTCCAACCATATCTAGAACATCCAACACGGCCCTCGTATGCGACTTGGGTGTCCGTTTTAGTATGTACTGCTCCTTGGAACCCGGGGACAACTCTACTTCGAATTGGATTGAATCTCCTCCGAGGTTCAACCTGTCTTGCTGGTCCGGGCATCTTCAAGTCCTTCAAGCTTCCCTTGATCCTCTTCAAGGTTCCTTATCAAGATAAAATCTTTATGTAACAATCTATTCTCAAATGCAGAAAGACTTGTGTTTAGGAACTAGCTCACCTCAAAATTCAATTGTCGTGCACGAGCTCTTGTGACTGGATTACCTATGGTAGGTGGAGGAGCATCGTGTGTATCCAATGATGGGATGTCTTCATCAGAGCCCCACAGGTGCATTAAATGCACCGGTTCGGACGCTGATTATGAAACTTTTGTTTTCAAGCAAAACATGTGCAATCTACTCCATTCCAAAAAAAACAAGTTCAGGTATGTATATCATGATTTGCTCACCTTCAAAAATCGAAGCAAAAACAGGCCCTACAGGTGCATTAAATGCACCGGGTCGGTGCCGATTTTGAAACTTTGTTCTTGCGCCAAACATGTCCAATCCACTCTATTACACCCAAAATCAAAGTTTGGGTATGTGTATCATGTTTTTGCGTCAAACATATCCAATCTTCTCCATTACACCAAAAATCAAACTTTGGATATGTATATCATGTTTTGGTCACGTTCAAAAATCGGCGCGAAAACAGGCCCACAAGTGCATCAAATGCATCGGTTCGACGCGGATTAGGAAACGTGTGTTTTTGCGCCAAACATGTCCAAAGAACTGCATTACACCTAAATGACCAAGTTTTAGTATGTATATTGTGTTTTGTTCACCTTCAAAAATCGACGCGAAAACGTGTGTTCTTGCGCCAAACAAGTTCTATGCACTCCAATACACCAAAATCAAAGTTTGGGTATGTATATTCTGTTTTGGTCACCTTAAAAAATCAGAGCGAAAACGGGCCCCGCAAGTGCGTTAAACACACCATTTTGACGCCAATTATAAAACTTGTGTTTTTGCGCAAAACATGTCCAATCTAGTCCATTACACCCAAAAAACTAAATTTGAGTGTGTATATCATGTTTTGGTCACGATAAAAAATCGGCGCGATAACAGGTCACATAGGTGCAATAAATGCACTGGTTCATGTGCCGATTATGAAACTTGTGTTTTTGCGTCAAACATGTCCAATCCACTCCATTATACCAAAAACCAAGTTTCAGTATGTATATCAAAATTTTGGTCACCTTCAAAAATCGACGCCAAAACAGGCCGCAGAGGTGCATTAAATGCACCGGTTCGGTGCTGATTTTGAAACTTATGTTCTTGAGCCAAACATGCCCAATTCACTCCATTACACCCAAAAAGTAAGTTTGAGTATATATATCATATTTTTTTCATGTACAAAAATCAGCGTGAAAATGGGCCCCACAAGCGCATTAAATGCACGGTTCGTGCGTCGATTATGAATCTTGGGTTTTTATGCCAAACATGTCCAATGTACTCCATTACACCCAAAAGCCAGGTTTGAGTATGTATATTATGTTTTGGTCACCTTAAAAAACTGGCGTGAAAACCAGCCCCAGAGGTGCATTAAATGCACAAGTTCGGTGCGACTTTGAAAGTTGTGTTTTCGGGGCAAACATGTCCAATCTACTCCATTACATCCAAAAACCAGGTTTGGGTATGTATATCATGTTTTGGTCGCCTTCCAAAAACCAAGGTGCGTTGAATGCATCGGTTCGGGCGCTGATTATAAAACTTGTATTTTTACGCCAATCATGTCCAATCCACTCCATGACTCTAAAAAATCAGGTTTGGGTATATATATCATGTTTTTGTCCCCTTCAAAAATCAGTGAAAAAAGGGGCCCCACAAGTGCACTAAATGCACCGGTTCGATGCCGATTATGAAAACTTGTGTTCTTGTGCTAAACATGTCCAATCCACTCTATTACACCCGAAATCAAAGTTTGGGTATGTATACAATGTTTTGGTCACCTTCAAAAATGGCACGAAAACGGGCCTCACTGGTGCATTAAATGCACCGGTTCGACGTCGATTATGAAACTTGTGTTTTTGCTCTAAACATGTCCAATCCACTCTATTACACTCAAAAACCAAGTTTGGGTATGTATATAATGTTTTCGTAACCTTCAGAAATCGGTGCGAAAATGGTTCCCACTGGCGCATCAAATGCCCCGGTTCGTGCGCCGATTATGAAACTTGTGTTTTCGCTCCAAACATGTCCAATGTACTCCATTACACCAAAAAACCAGGCTTGCGTACGTATATCATGTTTTGGTTACCTTATAAAATCGGCGCGAAAACAGAAACAACGGGTGCATTAAATGCACCGGTTCGGTGCCGTTTTTGAAACTTGTGTTCTTGGCGCACAAGTGCATTAAATGCACCGGTTCGACGGCGATTATGAAACTTAAGTTTTTGCGCCAAACAGGTCCAATCCACTCTATTACACCCAAAAAGTAAGTTTGAGTATGTATATCATGTTTCGGTCACGTTCAAAAATGGACGCGAAAATAGGCCTCACAGGTGCATTGAATGCACCTGCTCGGGTGCCGATTATGAAACTTCTGTTTTCGTGTCAAACATGTCCAATCTACTCCGTCATACCCAAAAACTAGGCTTGCGTATGTATATCATGTTTTGGCCACCTTAAAATTTTGGCACGAAAATCGACCCCACGGGTGCATTAAATGCGCCGATTCGGGCGTCGATTATGAAACATGTGTTCGACGCGCCAGACATGCCCAATCCACTCTATTACACCCAAAATCAAAGGTTGGGTATCTATATCATGTTTTGGTCACCTTCAAAAATCTGCGCGAAAACGGGGCCCACAGGTGTAGTAATTGCAGCGGTTCGGGCGCCGATTATGAAACTTTTGTTTTCGCACTAAATATGTCCAATCCAGTCCATTACATCGAAAAACCAATTTTAGGTATGTATATCATGTTTCGATCACCTTCAAAAATCGGCGCAAAAATTGGCCTCAGTGGTGCATTAAATTCACCGGATCGTGTGTCGATTATGAAATTTGTGTTTTCGCACCAAACATGACCAATCTACTCTATTACACCCAAAAAACAGGCTTGCGTATGTATACCATATTTTGGCCACCTTCAAAAATCGACACGATACAGGTGTATTAAATGTACCGGTTTGGTCGCCAAGTTTGAAAGATATATTTTCGCGTCAAACATGTCCAATCCACACTATTACACCCAAAAACCAAGTTTGGGTATGTACATCATGTTTTGCTCACCTTCAAAAATCGGCGCGAAAACAGGCTTCACAGGTGCATTAAATGCGCCGGTTCGGTGCCGATTTTAAAAGTTGTGTTTTCGCGCCAAACATGTCCAATCCACTCCATTACTTCCAAAACCAAGTTTGCGTATGTATATCATGTATTCGCCGCCTTCAAAAATCGGCGCGAAAACAGCCTCACAGGTGCGTTAAATGCATCGGTTCGACGCTGATTATAAAACTTGTGTTTTCGCGCCAAACATGTCCAATCCACTCTATTACACCCAAAAACCAAGTTTGGGTGTGTATATCATGTTTTGGTCACGTTCAAAAATCAGCGGGAAAACGGGCCCCACAGGTGCATTAAATGCATCACTTCGTGTGCCAATAATAAAACTTGTGTTTTCGCGCCAAACATGTCTAATCCACTCTATTACACACAAAACCAAGTTTGAGTGTGTATATCATGTTTTGGTCACCTTCAAAAATCGACGCAAAAACGGACCCCATAGGTGCATTAAATGCACTGGTTCGGTGTCGATTATGAAACTTGTGTTTTTGCGCCACATATGTCCAATCCACTCCACTAGATCCAAATACTAAGCTTGGGTATGTATATCATGTTTTGGCCACCTTCAAAAATTGGTGCGGTAACTGGCCCCACAGGTGCATTAAATGCACCGGTGCGGGCGCCAATTATGAAACTTGTGTTTTTACGCCAAACATGTCCAATCCACTCCACTACACTAAAAAAACCAAATTTGAGTATGTATATCATGTTTTGGTCACCTTCAAAAATCGACGCAAAAACGGGCCCCACTTGTGCATTAAATGCACCGATTCGACGCCGATTATGAAACTTGTGTTTTACGCCAAACATGTTCAATCCACTCCATTACACTCAAAAACCAAGTTTGGATATGTATATCATGTTTTGGTCACCTTCAAAAACCAGCATGAAAACGGGACCCACAGATGCATTAAATGCACCGGTTCGTGTGTCGATTATAAAACTTGTGTTTTTGCACCTAACATGTTCAATGCACAGACTATGAAACTTCTGCCTTCACATCAAACATGTTCAATTCCCTCCATTACACCCAAAAACTAGGTTTGGATATGTTTATCATGTTTTGGTCACCTTCAAAAATCGGTGCAAAAGCGAGACCTACAGGTGCATTAAATGCACTAGTTCGACGCTGATTATGAAACTCTGTTTTCCCCCAAACATGTCCAACCCACTCCATTACACCTAAAAACTAATTTTGAATATGTATATCATGTTTTGATCACCTTCAAAAATCGACGCAAAAACAGGCCCCATAGGTGCATCAAATGCACTGGTTCTAGAGCCGATTATGAAACTTGTGTTTTCGCGCCAAATATGTCCAATCCACTCTATTATAACTAAAAACCAAGTTTAGGTATGTATATCATGTTTTGATCACCTTCAAAAATCAACACAAAAACAAGTGCATTAAATGCACCGATTCGTGCGCCGATTATGGCACGTGTGTACGCCAAAAATGTCCAATCCACACCATTACACCCAAAAACCTTTGGGTATGTATATCATGTTTTGGCCACCTTCAAAAATCGACACGAAAATCGGCCCCACAGGTGCATTAAATGCATCGGTTCGGGCGTCGATTATGAACCTTCTGTTTTTGCGCCAAACAAGTCCATCCACTCTGACGAACCGGTGGCGTGCTTCCCTCTGCAGAAGCAGGAGTGCTGGGGACCACCGTCGACACCCTGTCAAAACAAACAAGATAAGTTTGCCATTCGTACACATTCATTTTGAGAAACAAGTTATTATGGCAGGAACTTACGCCTTCGACCGACAAACCGGGAGTGGAACGGTGAGACCCGACCCCTGCTGACCGGCCCTCGGAGTGTGTGAGGTTGCTGCCGCTGCCACCATGGCCATGGGCAGCACCGGGTGGACGACCGGGTTGGAGACAATGACGACGCCCAAGCCGCCGACCCTCGCCCTCTTTGTCGGAGAACTCGGGGCACCATCGAACTTGGTCTCTGACACACTGTCCGCGGCGACGTCCGACTCCCCACATGAGATCACCTGCGCCGTCAAGGCTTCCACATTCGCCGGGGTTGGCTGATGGGTCTGGCTGAAGACCTGCTGGGCGTCCCCCTGGCCTCTACAAGCCAGCGGGCCTCCTCAGCCTCTTCCGCAGGGCGCCCGCACCGACGCCAGCGCCTCAAACCCCACCGACGGTGCCACTGCAGCAGACGAAGAAGATGATCCCACCTGCACTCGCAATGATGCTGGAGCGGACGAAGAGGACGCGCCCACCTGCAACAACACCGACGGCAATCGACTCAATCCAACACCTACTACAACTACGCCACAGAATCCGACAGCTAAGACCGCCCAAAAGAGCAACCTACCCCTGGTGATGCAGACAACGGTGTCGGCCCGCTGGTGAGCTCCCCGAGCATGTAGCCCTCTAGCATGCGCGCCACTCGGGTGTCGATCTCGGCGCTCGGCAGCTCCTCGACCACCACGCGAGTGTCGTCCACAGGGCCGGTGTACTCTCACGTGTACCGAGCGCGGTGTTGGAGTTGTAGCACACGACGCTGCAAGAAGGTCCAGACCACCTTGACGGCGGTCAACCCAGAGCTTCGCAACTCCTCGATCTGAACGAAGAGCGGCGCCAACTCTTGCACCTGGGCGACCAACGGCAAGGAGTTCCACGAGTCGCGCACCATGGAGACCTCGTCGCGGAACGCCGGCAGCCCGGAGCGATGTTGCAGACGTAGAACCACTCTTCGTCCCAACCCTTCAGCGACTTCTTCAGGGGGACACTGAGGTACTCCACTGCCTAATTGCTGCGGAGGCAGATCCCAACACACCCGTACTGATGACCACCAAAGCGGTTGCCGAACGACAGTTGTATGTTGAAGAAATACCTCCATAGCTCGAAGTGTGGAGGGATGCCGAGGACGATCTCACAGAGGGTGACGAAGATGGAGATGTGAAGGAGCCTGTTCAGGTTGAGGTGATGGAGGCCGACGCGGTAGAATGTGAGCAGCCCATGGAAGAACTCGGAGCAAGGAAGCCCAAGCCCGAGGTCGTGGAAGTGGGCGAAGGAGACAACCTTGTTCGGCGCGGGAGCCGGAGCCGGCTGCCATCACACCACCCTCCAACCGATGGCGGCCCACATCTAAATGAGTCTCGCTTCAGCGCGGTTCACGAGGATGTCGTCGAAGGTGCTCGACTGTTTCCACTCCACGACCATGGCGACGATGACGGCGGTAACGAAGCGAAGAAGGAGGCGAAGGAGACGAAGGGAGCGCGAAGAAGGCGAGAGCTAGGAAGCGTGAGGAAGAAGGAAGCTTAAGCAGTGCAACGGGCGGAGTGGATTTTGAAATTCGCTCCCCCATTTTATATCTAGAGGAGGCGAACGGTTCCGCCGCCATGATCCCCGGGGCATGACACGACGTGGCACGGTGCAGCGTTAATACACGTCATGATGGCCGCCCAAAGTAATAGGCACCCACGATCTTCGCACCCCGCCCACTAACAGGTGGGCCCGTAGCAAACTCTCGTTGCACTACTAAGTTTTGACCCTTGGACAATGATGCCAAAACATTGCAATAAGGTCAAATTGGTTGTCGTATGTACCGTTTGCAACCAAATCGTGTTCGTTGGCAGGTGTGGCAAGTATTGGCGTGGTCTAAAGTTTGTGCCTCGAATTTATATTTTCGTTGCACCACATTGATATCATGGCAATAGAAACTCTTGCCATGAGAAAGGTCGATGTTATAGTAAATATTGCAACATGATAGATCATCATAATAGATAATAGATGCCATGCATGATATCGTGGTAATAAAGACTATTGCAATGTCTACCGACATGGCAATAGTTCATGTTGCGATGAGGATATTTGGTGGCAATAGACATTATTACCGCGGCAGTTGAGTCGTTGTAATAAGATTTTTTACCACATGTGCTTTTTTATTGCATTCTATTCTTTTGCCACATAAAAAATGGTTGTTGAGATATAAAATATTACAACGAACCATAGTCGGATGCAATAGTATTTATGGCAACATATGATCTGTTGTTGCTAGAGATACTTGCGCAACAAAATTTTGTTCATGGTAATTATATCATTAGCAATGGTCAATGAACATGGCAATAAGTAATACATAGCAACAAACGGGAACCATGGAAATAATGTATCGCAACAAATGACCATCATGGTATTATGTCACTTATCGCAACAAATTAATAATTTGACAACATATTATACATTATATAATTTGCTAATACACACTTCTTGCAAGAGAGTAACAAATTTCCTCAAAAGATATATTAAATCAATCCATAATTTAATTTGAGAACATCAAATTTGCTAATAAATATAACATGTCTACCATTGCTATGATAGTAATCCCTGGACATTGAAATGTGAAGCTAAAGACAAACTATTGCTATGATTTGTAAGACTATAGTCTAAAACTAAAAAGACCGTTGCGATGGTTGTGATAACAATAGAAATCTGTGCTCTCAATCCTTGGGCGTAGCGTGGACTTAACAGAGTTGCTCAATGTAACTTCAATTGGCTCATTTAACTTCACCCGTCATCCTACAGCACTACAAAATATGTTAATTTCTTCCTACAAATAAAGGCAGTATAGAACTAGCATCCTCTAAAAGAAATAGTTCAGTGATAGTAATATTTCATCAACATTCATCCCCTGTATGTAACATAACTAGCGTTCTCCACATTCACATCTCCATGCTATTATCAATGGCTCGAATAATAGACATACATGTTTGTAGTATGAGAAAAACTACACATCAAAATAAAATTCACATTGCATGGAATGGCTAGAACACAAGCAACAAGAACATGAAGATAAGGGAAAAAAAACAACAGATTGGACAGTAAAACTAAGAGCCACTGTACAACATTTATATCAGTTCCCTCCGGCCGCAATGTTAGCAATGCGGTTTTTTCTTGTTTTACTTCATACATCGTGTGTGCTGAGGCCAAATATCAACGGCATCATTCTTGGGTAATAAAACTATCATTGAGAAGGTGGAAGCATGGCAGGGCTTTTTTACTAACATAAATTATTCAATATCGTTGAAGCAAACTGCATGTTAGCAGTTCCTATTTATTACCACCCAATCTGTCATGACTCAGTATAGATATGAATAAGAAGAATGGACCAAATGGACCATGATAGACACAATATTAAAATGACAAATGTGAATGTCATAACACTACACTGAGCAACTTGATCGGCACAGCACTACAATGAGCAATTCAATTTAGATTTGATCAGAAAAATACATGTTGGACACAACAGTAAAATGAGCAACGATACTTCTAAATTTCAACAAGGGTTATTTGCATATATTCATACCATCGCTTTGAGGTGGCTTTTGATCTATTATCGGATGATATGAAAATTTATGCACAACAATCAGACATGTCATTTGTCTTTCATACCTGTTCTTCCCCATGCACGGTTTTTAGCCATGATCAGCAGTTGTTGTGGAGAAATAAAAGTCGCCAACGGATTGTCATTGCTGTTATTGAAGAAATTTCTACTAAGAGCAGAAGATCTATTGTGGCGAAAAGTTTCTTATTTTTTTCTATTGTCAGAACACTTTCTAGTTGAGTTTGTAAAAGTAATGTTGTTTGATTAATATTAGCTATATGAAATCTGTACAAATCAATGAAGATAGGAACCATTTGAGCATTTTAATTGTTACTTGTCGTAACATATTGTTCTGTTCATCTGAGCTGTTGTCATTGTTCCCCTCGCTTAGCCTTGCAGCAATCTCCGGTGAATGGATGGTTTCAGGGTCAGCCAACCCATCAAAAAGTAGTTCAAATATCAGCACACATATGGTGGGGGGGGGGGGGGGTGTTTGACCATTGACCACCCTTTGTGTAAGAGCCATCAACAAATGCAAATCACATGGCTCTTCACCAGTTTCTGGTTCTCTCTAAGATGTCAAGAATGTAATATATATGAATATTTGTCATTTAAGAAACAGTACAAATTTAGTGTACCTGAAACATGGTTACTTGCTCATTTCTCAACTGGGAGAAAGGTTTCTATCCCATCAGATGCTTGGTCTTCTATTGGTGATGGTTTGTAGAGTTTTGGTAGCTAACCTTCTGCAGAAGCTCAATCCATTAAATATACATAGCAATATTTATAATGGTGTTTCTGAAAAAAATTCACCGAACCTGGAAAATATATTCTATAATTTATTAGGTTTCAGAATTACGATTCTTATAACTGCAGCTTATTCTATAATTTATCAAGACAACTAAGACTTGTTTTGTTTAGAACAACAAACAGCGCTGCAAAAATATTATAACTGATTCTCAAAAAAAAAACAATATTACAACTGCCCCAGCCGGTTCTCGATCGATGAACTAAACAAACAAAAAATCACCAGAATTCCCAAAACCCAAGCAGTAGATGGCGCCACCCCTTACCTTCTGGTGTATGGAGGAGTAAACCCATGGTCGTCTTCGAGTTGGAGGGTGGCTTCAACACGCCCAAATGAGTGGCTTTGTTGCCATGGCCCAAGTGGGCGTTGCCGTCGCCGCTGCCCAACTGGGCGGCATCGTCGCTGGGGCTGTTGCCCTCAGGACCAGGCGGTTGCCCTTGTTGCAGGCTGAGGAGAAGTCCTTGATTGGGGCGGCACCATTGACAGGATGGCGTCCTGGATGGAGGCTGCGCCCAGCCTGTTGTGGCAGCGTGGAGGTAGTGGGAAGGATGGGTCATTTGGGAGAAAGAAGAAACTGTACGAAAATTGCGCCGGGCTGGAATAAGGAAGCCAGTTTTTGAGGAGGGAATATCTTGGATTTGTATGAGCAGAAATTTGGGCGGGAGGTGGTTTACAGAAATTTGGGCGGGAGGGAAAAATGGATGCTACAGTTGCCAGAAGTTTGGCTTTTTTATATTACTCCTCATGCTGGTTTGCTTGTCAGTCGTAACCATGTAGGTATGATTTGCAGACAACCACCAACTTGGTTTATTTGCTATAGTTATGATGTAGGTTAATCATATTTCTGTTGATGGAGGATTGCAAATGCAATGAGATCTGTGGGCCAGTTATTGGATATCTCTGTCTTCGTTCATATGACCATGACAGATTACTTATCGTCGAGATAGAATACCTCGGGTATCTACGAATCATCTTCTACAGCACGGCCAACCTGCGGCCCGCGATCCTTCAACGGCCCACCAAAAACTTCACAAAGCTGGCCCGGCCGCAACGGTCGGGAAGCCTCGCCAAGGCCTGAAGCCGAGGCGAGCGCAATTGTCCCGACCCTCAGGGGTCGGGACCCGAGCGATCGGGACCCGAGCGGTCGAGACCCGCTCGCCGACCGCAACGAAACAATCACTACTCCAACAATCACATCGATTCAAAATTCCTAACGACGTACAGTTTCGCAGAGAAGATAAGCATTTCGAAAGATTCTGCAACTACCCGGCTAGAGGAGAAACAACCCACCAGGCGATAAAGCTGAACAGTAAAGGAACCTCTGTTCCCCCACAGTGAACAAAGGTACGAACAGAGGGCGCTGATCGTCTGCCCCGAATGCTAGAGAGCATGATTCACTAAAGATCGTAGCCCCACCTGTCAAGGGGTCATCTATTTTCGTAGGCGGCAAGATGCTCAAATCATAGTCCGGTCACCCCAACCAAGTTCCGATCAAGACAACCTAGGTCCGGCCCTATAAAAGGGGCACCTAGAAAGCTTTAGAAAAAGAGAGCAAGGAAGAGAAGAGAAAGGAAATACGTAGAGAAAAGATACACATCACCATCTGTAAACCACCCCCACCACGCGAGCTTGGGACTCTCGGATCCGTCCGGAGCCCTTCTGCATTGTGCTTTCATGTTCTTGAGATTCATACGACCGATCTCTCGTCCCTGAACATAGGGTATTATGCCTCGAGGTAACCCGAACCAGGTTAACCTTTGAGTCTCGCTTGTAGACTAGGCCATTCGATTCCGAAAATGCACAATCCCCCGTCCGATTGTATAAATTTACTGTGCCGGTGAATGAAACACTGACAGTTGGCGCGCCAGGTAGGGGCTTTCGGTGCGTTTTTGTTCGTTGTTTCGATGGCTTCGATTTTCACATTAGTCAGAGATTCCTCCATCTCTTGACTGTTTTTCGGGGATTTCGCCGTTGTCATCGTTCATGATGGTCGATCGTGGAACATACCCACTTTCGCTGCTAGCCAGGCCTTCTGCTTCAGGAGCCTAGACTTCGTCGCCGACAACAGCAGCGAGCTCCACCTTCAGATTCCGCGAAAGCGGCGTTCGCCTACCTCGTCGTCGTTTTCTTCATT
This sequence comes from Zoysia matrella, assembly GCA_001602295.1. Taxonomy (NCBI): domain Eukaryota; kingdom Viridiplantae; phylum Streptophyta; class Magnoliopsida; order Poales; family Poaceae; genus Zoysia; species Zoysia matrella. Next base: position 10,208 of record BCLG01001120.1, on the reverse strand, counting down.
CCTCGCCTTATAACGTGCTGGGCCACGACCCTTCCCGTGAGTGCTTCATGTTGCATGCCAAAGCCGCAGAGAACGAAACCCTCGGTAAGGCAGCACATGACGATCCTTTTCCGCGCTATCACACTCTCACTATGGTTGAGGACGCATTCCAGCGCAAACTTGCGACCGGATGCGATCCAAAGGGTAACGGAGTCGCCGCGACGAGCGGTGGTGCTCGAGCTCGAGCCCGCACTGCTTATCAGCAGATCATGGACGGTGGCACTCCTGCTTTTGACACGCCTTACGAGAATCTGGCGGCGGCGACCTGTGTCCTTTACGAATCTCCCACACCCGATAATCCCGTTCTCAAAGAGACTTATGATCGTCTCCGCGTCTACCTTGACGGCGCTCTGCAACAACCCCGGCCTCAGTGACCGAGGGTTGTCCCTCGTCCCTCTCAGCCTCTTCGCCCGGGAGTCCCTCTTGATCCCCCCGGCTTCGGTGCTCGGGGGCTGCACCTGTCCTTCCCCCCACTCCTCCGCGGTCTCGGCCGCGGACACTACACGAGGCAGGGACAGTGAAGATTGTGCCGCCGGCTGTTCTAATCCCGCAGCAGGCGACCCTTCCTCGGACGTGCTCCCCGCAACGAAGGCCTGCGGCACGGCGAGAGAAGAAGGGGCACTACAAAATATGACCAAAATGTTAAGCACTTCAAAACATTAGGTAAAATATCCGATTAAATCAAAATGCAGAAACTCACCGACGCGACACTCGGATGGAGAAGGGCAGGCTCTCGCCTGGCAAAATTTGCCCGACCCCGGCGACCGCAGGCACGGTCGGAGTCAAGGGGGAGCAGAGGAACAAGATTCCTCTGTCGCATCCCCCGCCCTTTGACGACGAAAGCGCTCAATGAGCGGCACATCGTTCGAAGAGTCGGAATCTGGCGGAGCGGCGACCGGAGTCGCCCGTGCCGTGCCCACGGCAGGAACCTTTCTCAACACAGCTGCAGCAATGGACCGTCAAGCTGGGGGAGGCGACTATCCATCCCCAGTGGACGGCGACGATGAAGACTCGACAATAGAAATTTCTGGAGCGGCCAGCTCACTGGCTGAAGCAGTCGGCAGAGTAGCCGAAGCAGCCGGCACAACGGCCGGGGCGGTCGGCACCGCAACCGACACTGCCGAGGTAACAGCCACCGCGGTCTGGACGGTCGGTGCAGTCACAGGAGTCAAAGGAGACGCCGGCCCAGTCGAAGGTCCGGCGATGGCAGTACTAGGGCCGACCTCTTGATCTGGGGATCCAGTGCCCAGTACAGCCAGGACGCCAACTTCTTCAGCCGCCACCACCACAGGCGCCGGTGCATGTGACGGAGGAACGCCCTCCTACAAGACACAGATAAGCATTCCAATCTCGCCAATACCTTTATCACGTATCAAACTAACAAATACAGGCAAAATGACTTACCAGCCGATCCGCCTAATGCTCGGCATCCAGAGGGGCCGGTCCTCTGCTCACGTCAGCGAGAACGTCACCCTTCAGGAGGCACAAAAGGCGTTGCCTCACGCCGTCTTTCAACAGCTTCGACTAGAGGATCTCCCGCATCGTGTCGAATCGCCCGACGTAGTCGCACATGAGCCGGGCGTGGAGGCGGAGTGGTTGAACACGACATCGAACGAAGGTATCGACAAGCCGCGCCCCAGTTAGGCCCCCATCGTCCAACTCGGCCATCCGGACGAGCAGATCCTCGATCTCAGCCTCCTGCGCTTCGCTAAGCCTGGCATTCCACGAGTCCAAGACCGCCGGCGGCTCGAGACCGAACGCCAGCAGTTTGGGGGCGGTGTTCTCGATGTGGAACCACCCCTCATGCCAGCCCTTCAGGGAGTCCTTCAACGGTATACTGAAGTACTCCTGACGGTTGTTTCAGAGGCAAATCCCCGCGCCACCAACAACGCGGACCGTGCTGCCTTCCCTCTGAGGCTACACGCGGAAGAAATACCTCCACAAGTCAAAGTGGGGATCGATCCCCAGGTAGGCCTCACACAGCGTGATGAAGGCCGAAATCTGCAGAATGCCGTTAGGGTTGAGATGTTGAAGACGCACGCCGTAGTACTCCAGCAAGCCGCGGAAGAAGTTCGACGACGGCAGCATCAGACCACGCTCGTGGAACTCCATGAAGCTAACTATCTCGTTGGTGTGGGGCGCCGAAATAGTCTCGCGGTATGTCGAATGTCATCGCCCCGTGTCACTCGGAGGAAGCACTCCAAGCCCCACCGAGGCGGTGAGGATGTTCTTCGAAACGGTGGAAGCCTTCCACTGTGCGGCCATGAAGATGAATGCTAACGGGGCGCGTGCGCGTGAGTGCGCACAAGGCGGAGACAAAGATGAAGATGAAGACGAAGATGAAAGCGAGAGCAAGCGCAAGAAAGACGAGGAGCACTACGCACGGTTGTTTGAAACCAAAATGACGAAGACCGAAGGGCAAACCACCCTTCTTATAGGTGCCAATGCGCCGGTTCGACGCACCCCGATCGTGGGCACTGAACCAATGAGCACCAAAAAACGCGCCGACCCTCACTCACTGACGAGTGGGTCCGTAAGCGCTCGCAGCGGGCGCTCAAACCAAGGCACACCGAAGAGCCTCAACACCCAGTCACCGGCAGGCGAGTCCGCGAGCCGCTTTGCAAACCCCCGCCAGCGGGTAAGAAAGCTGCGCGGCATTAACGCGCAGTTAATGCCTGTCAACCGTACCTCCGATGGGACCTGCGCGACGCGAACCGTCACGCATTCTTGGCCGCACGATAGGCCGATCCAACCGCCCGGAGCGACCGGCAGTTACCATTCCTAGAAGTCGCATCCGTCGTCCACCTAGAGGCGGCGGAGCCATCCGATCATTGGTACCACGAGCAACGATCCGTTACTGATGCCGTTATCATTGGAGGTCAGGTGAGCCCCTGACCGGCCCGACAGCTGTTCGGGACGCTGATCATGGGAAGACTGGCCCGATCGGTTCAACCTAGGCGTTATGCCGATCATGAGCAGAGGCCGCCCAGATCGGCCCAATCTAGGTATTTTTCCTGGCACCAGGCTAATGATGAAAATTAGCTTCCGACCGACTACTGCAGTCGAAAATTGCCTCCGTAACGCTTCAGCCTACGGCCGACTTTTCAGATTGCTCGGGGGCTCGGGGGCTACGCCCTACGGGCACGCTCGCACGCCCCCGTAGGATCAACCATCAACAAGTGATGGTCGGCATGACGTTTTAGCCCACGACCGACCCTTCGGCTCGCTCGAGGGCTCGGGGGCTAAGCCCTACGGGCGCGCTCGCGCGCCCCCGTAGGATCCACTATCAACGAGTGATGGTCGGCACAACGCTTCAGCCCACGATCGACCCTTCGGATTGCTCGGGGGCTACGCCCGACGGGCGCGCTCGCGCGCCCCCGTAAAATCAACCATTAACGAGTGATGGTCGGCACGACGCTTCAGCCCATGAATGACTCTTCGAATCGCTCAGGGGCTCGAGGGCTACGCCCTACTGGCGCGCTCGCGCGCTCTTGTAGGATCAAAACAAGCTACGAAGACAGACAGCCTAGCGCCGCCTCAATAGAGGTTGCAAACGGCGCAGGGCTCGAGGGCTACTGTCGAGATAGTATACCTCGAGTATCTACGAATCACCTTCTCCAGCACGGCCCATCTGCGGCCCGTGATCCTTCAACGGCCCACCAAAAACTCCACAAAGCTAGCCCGGCCACAGCGGTCGAAAAGCCTGGCCAAGGTCCGAAGCCGAGGCAAGCGCAATCGCCCCAACCCTCAGGGTCAGGACCCGAGCAATCGGGACCCTAGCGGTTGGGACCCGCTCATCGACCGCAACGAAACAATCACTACTCCAACAATCACGCCGATTCAAAATTTCTAACGACGTACAGTTCCGCAGAGAAGATAAGCATTCCGAAAGATTCCGCAACTACCCGGCTCGAGTAAAAACAACCCACCAGGCGATAAAGCTGAACAGTAAAGCAACCTATGTTCCCCCATAGTAAACAAAGGTACGAACAGGGGGCGTCGATCGTCTGTCTCGAACGCCAGATATCATGACTCACTGAAGACCGTGGCTCCACCTGTCAAGGGGTCATCCATTTTTGTAGGCGGCAAAATGCTCAAACCATGATTCGGTCACCCAACCATGGTCCAATCAAGACAACACAGGTCCGGCCCTATAAAAGAGGCATCCAGAAAGCTTTAGAAAAGGAGAGCAAGTAAGAGAAGAGAAAGGCAATACATAGAGAAAAGATACACATCACTACCTGTAAACCACCCCTACCACGCGAGCTTGGAACTTTTGAATCCGTCCGGAGCCTTTCCGCATTGTGCTTTTGTGTTCTTGAGATCCATACGACCGATCTCTCGTCTTTGGACGTAAGGTATTACGCCTCGAGGCGGCCCGAACCAGGTTAACTTTTGAGTCTCGCTTGTACTTGTAGACTAGGTCGTTCGATTTCGAAAACTCACGATCCCCCGTTCGATTGTATAAATTTACTGTACCGGTGTATGAAACACCGACACTTATAAATGATAACTATGACAGAGTACTCATAACTTAACTAACAGAAGCCATGCATTTCAACATGAATGAAAGATAATGATAATTAAAATATTTCTTAAATCAATTAAGCAAAATGTGAGCAACCTAGTTGAAGTCAGTAATTTCTCAGGTTCAATATCATCATTGATCTAAACTTGCATCTCTTGTGAAAAATGAAAAAAGAATCACTTATTCCAACCAGGAATGTCCTCTCTGTTTTCTGTTGAAAATAGTTCAGGAAACAGTAAATGAGAACTTTGAAGAAGCTGTGAAGGGCTGTGTGATGACAATAATAAAATATTGACATAACAGATTGTGTTCACTTGAGCGGGGTATTGGGCACAGAATTTGGTGAGAGGCTCATATTTTGCATCAGTCGAGTGATTTCGCTGTGGAAAAAAGACTCATTTACGGGGTGACATGGTGCTGGTGTGAAGAGTACGTGTATGTTTGAAAATTCAGTTACATGTTCTGCTCACAGTAATGCGGTGCTGTTTGCTCTCCCGGTTCAATTTTAAGTTGATGGATGGAAACGGTCCAATGTGGTGGTATTGATAACCTGATCTTATGTGTCATATTTGCCTTTCTGAAAATTGAGCTGCCTGCCTCTGTCTTTAGGAAGTTAAATTAAATATTTAATGATGATAAGATAAATTATTTTATTGGCTTCTTTCAGGCTCTTGGAGTGGATCGGCAAGCTGTAAACATCAATTGGAGCTGCAACAGTAGTAGTAAAAGTTCTCTAACAGAAATTCAGGTCAGTTATTTCTGTGCTTTCATCAGTTTATATGGAGGAAGAGTACGATGTTCACCTACTTTGATTACATCTAATCTTGTGCAAACCCAAACATTCACCGTGCATGTGAAACTTCTGTCTTCTCTTAACAGTGATGCGTCTGACCAAGGAGCTATGCTAAACTTAATTTTGTCTGGTAAGAAGCATGAGTCCTGCTGCCCACCCACGAGGACTGTTTGGTTTACAAGTTGTTGGTTCTAACAAATCTGGCTGTTTAATTAGGATCTTCTAATTATTTGATCATTCAAGATGCTCAAGGACTATAAACCAATGTTGCTCAGATAGCACTTGTGCACTTACAAAAAAAGCTGTTATTACTTGTACTTGATCACCTAAAGTGAAGTATATCATCTGCCAGGAGCATGATGAAGTGATACTTCCAACCCCCAAAGGACTACACTTCCATTTCTTGGTTCTAGGAGCGGCGAAGTATGGCTCTGTTTGATTGATGTCAAAGTTTGTCATACCAGAAATTTGACGTGCCACACCCACATGTGCTATGGTTGCTGCTTGGTTGTTGACCAGAGAAGTGGCGCGCCAAAGAAATTGTGGCAGCGCATATCAGGTTAGCCAGACTGCGGCGAGCAAAACGTTTGCCACTCTTTTGGCGAGCTGCCGCGAGCAGCGCTGCTATCACTGCCACAAGGAAAAAAAATGGCGTGTAACATGTTTTGGTTTCACCACGCAGAGAAAAAGGGCGCGCACTCATAGCGCCAACTACCGACGGGCACTCCAATATTTGCCACTCCGTGCTCCCTCCCACATCAGTTGCTCCCGTATCTTCTCTAATCCCCTTCTCTCCGGTTTACTATTCCGTTTAAACTGCTAAAATCTATAGGGATCGATTTAACGAAAACCGCAAAAACCGAAAAAAACCGATCAAAAATCGTCCAAATCAAAAATTCAAATTTTGAACAAACTGCTACAGTAAACCGACCGGTTTCTTCGGTTTTTACAGTTTCAAATTTCCATCGGTTAGCCGATCAGTTTTTATCGGTTTTCGGTATTTCAAATTTTTTCAAATTTTTAAATTTTTTAAATTTTTAAAACGAAAACCGATCGTCCGGTAAAATCAGACCAGACCGGTTTCACCGAAAACCACGAAAATCGGCCGGTTTTGAGCGGTTTTATAAACCTTGCTTCTCTCTCACTTTCTCCCTCAGATCCTCACGCTTGTGGCCTCCAAAATTCGTTTGAAGGTATGTGCAATGCATCTGATTATTCTTCGGCTGCTTATTCTCCTAATTCCCACCTCCTCATGCCCTGTTGCTCAGATCCATTTGGTCGCTGCAATGGGTGAGTTTCCTCTTCCTGATTGAACTGCAGATCTGAGGTAAGATTAATTCATCTAGTTTTCTAAATTTTTATCCTCACGAATGTTTGAGGATTGTGTAACAGTGGTCTTTTTTTATTTTAAATAAAAAATCTGCGCGGCAATTACCGCGCTTTTCGTGTATGTTTTTATTGTATACCCCTAGTTAAAGCAGTACATTTTAAATTTATTATTTAACAAATTGACATAGATGACAAAGTTTCATAAACATATATTCCAATCTTAAAAAAAAGTTGTCGACATGATCTTTAAAGTAAAAGTGTGACATTTGTTATCTATAAAATATTTAATAAAAAATTATCGGTATGCTTTTAAGAAAATATTTTTAAAACAAATTATTTCTAATTTTATAACTTAATAAATTTAAAATTATTTCAAATTTATATTGGCAAAGTTTGATTAAAACACTGCGTTCAAAGCTACTGTTTTTTTAGACTGGAGTTATAAGCGGGAAAAAAGATTGAATCTTAGTTCTCATAATAATCAAAGAGCATTTTTAGGAGATAAAACACTTTAAGTTATCTAAATATACATTTTCATTACATATAAAGGTCTTTAATTGTAACATATACTTGCAAGACATAGAAGTAAAATAAATTTATAAGAACTTCTTTTATATTTTTTTTTGAAATAGTTCTATTTACCCTCCATTCCTAAATTATTGTTTAGTATTGATTTTTAGTATTATCTGTGACTATTCAATTTATCTAAAAAATTAATTCAAATATGTAAAATTTTAAGTTGTGATTTAAATAACTTTAATGATAAAGCAAATTATAATATATAAAATTTATAATAAATTAAATATGACTATAATCAAAATTTATGTTAAATCTGGAAAAGCTAGAGCGATGGCACAGCTGTTCATGTCTGCTTCCGTCGAGTAGAAGCACGCTCCTACGTTGATCAGAGAAAAGATTTTTTTTCTTCTTTCTAATATCCACTGTTAAATTTTAATTCGACGGTTAATATTTTTTAAGGTGATGTGACGCAACGAAGGTTGAGAGAACGCTTGTGCTTTAATATATAATAAAGATTGGCTTGAATCTTTTCTCCATTCAAGGTATTTGCGTTGCCTTCCATGTGAATAGGACAGGCAGAGCTAGGTGATTGGTTTCAGATCTCCAGTCGCCAGAGGTATGTGCTCCCGTAGATTATCTAATCCCCTTCAGCCTCATGCCTGTTTATTACTAAATTATTTTATATTGTGCTATGGATTGGGAATTTTATAAAATTGGATGAACCGAAGGATGCAACCATACTTGGGTTGTCACTATAATTACTACTACCAGTACTATATTTGGCGGAGAAGGCTGTTGTCTGTAATTGCCTTTTCTTGTGTGCTACTATTATCTGCTCGATAATCAGACGCGGAAACGAGGTGTGACATATAGTCCCATGGTGGACAGTGATATAGCATGGAAAATACGTCTAAGTAGTCTGTATAATGGTACCGAGGCCCATTGTATTGCCAAGCTGCGCATGTAAAAGTCAGTTTTTCATAGGTTATGCGGTAACTTCAGATCACATGGTCTTTTGATGGACACATTGCATGTTACAGTGGAAGAACAAGTTGCAATGTTCATGTATGTAGTGGGTCAAAATTAGTCTAACAGATCTATTGGATTTGAGTTTTATGATTTTATCCATGGGGTGAGAGCCAGTAGGTATTTTAATGCTGTTCTAGAGGCACTTGGGTTTCTTGCTAGCGAACTTATATACATGAGGACCATTGAAACTCACCGAAAGATTACAAGTAGCCCAGACAAATTCCACCCATACTTTGAGGTATAATCATGGAACTCCTATATTTTTCAAACATAATTACTGATGTGGTATTCTAATATAAAACAATATTTGCTTGGTCCTAGGGCTGCATAGGAGCATTGGATGGCACTCATGTAACAGTATTTGTTTCCGTACACATGCAAGACAAGTTTAGGTGTAGGAAATGAATTAGTACTCAGAATGTGCTTGCAGCAGTTGGTTTTGACTTGGATGGTAGGGATGGGAACTTTTGGTTTGGCAGCCGTAGGATCAAGCATCAAGGACTGTCAAAGATTAGTGCAGCGCCGCTCAACACAGATTGCAAATGACGTAAGGCTCAGAGGCTACTATCTGTATCATATACCCTAGGCACCTGCAGCCTCAGGATTATACGGAAAGCATAGCAAAGGACTTAGGCCCGCGGGTCAAAGTTATGACTCACTGAAGACTTCACCACACAGAAACCCGACCCCTCAAGGGTCGAGGGTACTCGAAGACCTAGCCCCGCCGTCCAAAGGCCAGGACTGACTGACAATAGGACCCGTTCAGATGATGAATGAGAACCGCCTTACATGTCTGACTCAAGGTCAGCCACCGCCTCTACGACCAACTCTAACAAGCGCAAAGATTCCTGACACTGTACAATATAAAAGGTAAAGCAACCTCGCGAAAAGCAAAGCAAGCCAGCAGAAGAGAAAAGTAGTCCAACGAGCGGTAAAGCTAACGGCAAAGTAACTTTTATCCCTTGCGATGGACAAAGGATGATCGAAGGAAATTGACAAGCTGCTTCAGTGCCAGCGGGCGCCAGAGGATCAATTCCGTAGAAGATCGTGGCCCCACCCGTCAGAGGTCGCCTAATTTCGTTGACATCAAGCCTTGTAACCCTAGTTTGACCCCTATATAAAAGGGTATTGGGATTTTAAACGACGAGGTTAAGATATTCAACAAGCTACGACACAGACCACATACACGCGCTATGACACACACAGCATTGTAATATTATTACGAGCTTATTCGATCTACCCACTTGCTGAACGTAGGGTATTACACCCTCATGATGGCCTGAACCAAGTTAACGCTTAAGTCTTTCGTAGACTTAGATCATTGCGATAGAAGATTGGTTCCAACAAAGTATACTAAAATAGGTAATGAAAAAATATTAAAAAATAATATAAAGATAAATAAGTCTTTTTTAAACCCTAAATAGATAGAAGTAGTAAATAAGGAAAAATGGTGGTTGATAAGAAAAATTGAAAATTTTAAATGACTGATAAAGAATTTAAGTTTTTATGGGTAATAATGAATTTACCTTGGAACTTAATACGGTTTCCCACCAGCACTGTTCATACACTGTCTTCCATTATTTCATAATATAAGTATTTATAAATTTCGTCAAAGTCCAACATTTTTAACTTTAATCATTAATAATAGAGAATTGCTTACATTTCATCGTATTGGAAATATTTTTAATTTCCATGGAATAATAATGACACTAGAACGATTACTAAAAGTTTAAAGCATATTTCTGAAACATATTTTTGAAACGGTAAAATTGTAAGTGCATATTTTTGTTAACCCTAAACTATATTATTAGATTCATCGTGCAACAAACTTTCATAATATGTAACCCTTTATACTTAAAATTATTTAACATTAGATATAACTAGTCAAAATTACAAGAATTTAATTTAACAAAATCAAAAATAGTTATACATTGGAACGGAGGAGTAGAAAAACAATAGTTCCGATCCTCC
>BCLG01001119.1:53336-116417 GCA_001602295.1 Zoysia matrella | reverse complement strand
CCGACCCCGCTGCGCCCCGGCCCGGCGCGAAAAGGTAATTTGCTATGTGCCTATTTTAGCATATTCATTTGTTCAGATGAAACCCTATTGTGTTTGAATTTGGTTCGCATCAGATCAGATTCCATGAATGCGTTGATGGAAATTTCGGTCGACAGTGCTTAATTACATGCTCACCCAAAGCTTTATAGCTAGAGTTACCTTTTAGACAAGTATATTGTTTAAACAATTTACCGTAAATCAGATGCAACAAGTTTAAGTTACAAACATAGTATGTTTTTTGGGGTTGCTTACCTATTTTATGTGTCTGAAAATTTTAGATATCTGAACTAGCACTTTGCTTCTTTACCAGCTGTCCCAAGATCTTATTTTACCTTTTACTTTATGGATATTATCTTTAGACCTTGATTATTAACTTTCTGAATGATAAGTATTAGACCTTGTTTTAATATAAGTGAGCCTTCCTTTGGTCTGAAGTACACTTATGCGCACTTTTATCATTGGACGCTTTAGATGCTCAACATTGACGCTATTATTTTCCTTTTTTTTGCAGTAGAGACTTAATTGCATCGTCCTCGGCTTATCACTTTGCAGGACAGCAAGGTGAGACATAAAAGATATTTTTATCGTATCATGTTCATAGATCATGTAACCTTGTTAGACGTTTCCCGTTCGAAACAGATACGGTTGGAAATATGCAGATCTTTGCATATCTATAACCGTATCTGTTTCAAATTGTCCACGTTTTTTTTGACAGTTCGAGAATGCGTAGATGGGGTTAGTTTCTATGGTCTACTCCTATTCGAGACAGAGTTTCGGTATCACCTCCCTGTTGTGACCGGATACACAATCTTCTTTGTAGGACATGTATTCTGGTCACAGTAGAGAGGTGCTGCCAAAATTCTGGCTCGGATAGAAGTAGAGCATGGAAACTAACCTCATCTACGCATCCTCGGGTGGGATTAAGACTATCTTCACCTATTAGATAGTACAAACATCGTATAGATGCAATTGATTTTTATATCACTCGCTGGTATGTTAGAGGATGGACGACCGTGCGTGGATGTACACAGGCCGCTCAAGTCAGGGTTCGTTGACCGATGAATAGATTGAAGAGCCTGATGCTTTTCTAAAACTAGCATTTGCTAAGGTTAATGGAGCGCCTGTCACTTGGTGTCCTTGCAGCAGATGTGCTAACATGCGTCGACAAATAAAGGTGGTCATGGGTAAACATCTTTGCAAGAATGGATTTACAGTATATTACACCCGGTGGATCTACCATGGTGGATTGCAAGTATTCTTCGTTCGACAAACATCGACAATTCCTCTCTCTTGACCATCCATTCAGACGAGACATCAAGAACTTTACGAAAGGTGTCGTAGTTACAGAGCCTGCACCGCAGATGATGACAGGCGCCGCACTTCGTGCTGAAATAGATGCTCTCGAGGTCAGTGCACAAGAAGGTGGTTTTGTGAGATATAGTGAGCAACATGCCTGGACTCAGAAGTCGAGCTTGTGGAGCCTCCCCTACTTTGATGCCCTTCTACTTCCACATAATATTGATGTAATGCACACTGAAAAAAATGTTGTCGAGGCCCTTTGGGCAACAATCATGAACATTCCTGATAAGACAAAGAACAACGTTGAGGCTAGATTGGATCTGGCAATGTTATGCGATAGACCAAAGCAAGAAATGGCGCCTCCTAGAGGCGGCAAGTCATAGAGCAAGCCTAAGGCCGAATTCGTCCTGAAGAGGCCACAAAGGAGGGAAGTACTAGAATGGTTCCAAACTTTCACTGATGGGTATGCATCGAATATGAAGAGGGGAGTGAACTTATCTACTATGCGAATCAATAGGCTAAAGAGTCATGACTACCACATATGGCTTGAGCGGCTTTTTCTGGTGATGATTCGAGGCTATGTCCCTGAGCATGTCTGGCTAGTGCTGGCAGAGTTGAGCAATTTCTTCTGTCAGCTTTGTGCTAAGGAGTTATCTCAGACCGTGATTGTAGACATGGAGAGAATGGCACCTGTGTTGCTCTGTAAGTTAGAGAAGATCTTTTCACCCGGCTTTTTCAATCCGATGCAGCATTTGATTTTGCACCTCCCGTACGAGGCACGAATGAGGGGGCCTGTGTAGGGCCGTTAGTGCTATTCAATTGATAGATGTCAAAAGGTTCTTTGAACTAAATGTAAAAATAAATGCAAAATTGAAGCTTCCATCGCAGAGGCATACATTCTGGAGGAGGTGTCAAACTTCATAACAAAATACTATTGTGACAACCTTGCTAGCGTGCATAACCCAACCGCTCGTTACAATGTAGGCGAAGACGAATTGAACCTCATCATTTTTCGAGGGCAACTCGGAAGTGCAAGTGATGCGATCCATAAGACCTTGAAACATGAAGAGTGGCGCAATATTATGGTATATGTGTTGACCAACCTTTCCGAAGTGGAGCCGTATATGCAGGAATTTCATCATCAATTCTAGCGTAAATTAAGGGAACCTACCCTGCATGAAGCTGAGACACTTCTTAGACAGGGTGCGAGAAATGGAATGCCCGATTTCATGTCTTGGTTCAAACATAAGGTACTGTCCAATTTACCTCGTACTTAGTTTGACATTACAAGTTGCTTGTATGTGTAAATAATACAACGAACTATCTTGATTTATCTCGCAGGGCCAAACCTATGCGTCTATGAGTGTCGAGTTGAGACAGGTCACCGACGGCTATGCCTGTAGGGTCAGGTCATTTACCGGTTATGACGTGAGTGGATATCGCTTTCACACAACAAAACATGAGCATAGTCCGCCCAATCGAAAAACGACAAATACTGGAGTTTTTATGCAAGGCCTTGATGGGGTCGAGTATTATGGAAGAATTGAAGAAATATATGAACTCACGTTTCATGGTTGCAAACCTCTTAATCCTGTCATATTCAAATGCCATTGGTTTGATCCTGAAGTAGTGAGACGGAACCCTAATCTTGGGTTAGTCGAAATTCCACAATCATCCGTCTTACCAGGAGACGATGTCTATATTGTGGCTCAACAGGCCACACAAGTTTATTATCTCTCTTACCCGTGCCAAACCGATGACCGTCTTAAAGGTTGGGATGTTGTGTACAAAGCATCTCCACATGGTAAATTATCGGTCCCAAACAATGAAGATTACAACACATATGACGGAGAGTTCTTTCAAGAAAATGGGCTAGAAGGTACTTTTGAGATAGACCTAACCGAAGCAATCGGAATGGAAGTAGACAATGAAAAGGCTATCGACGAGGACGCTGGAGATGAGGTTCATAATGTGAAGGACTTAGAATTACTTAAGCGATTACATTTAGGCAATGACAGTGATGCCACCATTCCTCCTTCGAAGCACGGGCATGATTATATTGACATTGGTGATAGTGATGATGAGACTTATGATCCAGCTAATCTCGATCATGATGATTATTTTTAATACATGTATGATCCGTACTAATAATTAATTTTTATTTTTTAATACTAGTTCATTTTTTAATTTTCTTTTTTGCATCTCATTCTAAATACATTTTGTTTATCTATGCAGATTGGTTTACTCTTTTTTATGGCAGGTGATTGGGCAAAGATGGTGGGCGGTTTCAGAAAGGTAAAATCGCTGTACAAAAGAGGTTCTGATGCAGCTGAGGGGTCCAGCAAGGGTCAAGGAAAGGGTGGAGGCAGATGTCGAGGGAGAGGCAAGGCACCTGTAGCTCCACCATCGTCTGTACCTCCGTCGTCGCCCAAGGAGGAGGAGTAGGAAGAGGAGCACGAGCAGGATGAGGAGCAGGAGGAGCAGGAGTAAGATGAGGAGCAGGAGGAGCAGAAGGAGGCGACATTGAGTTCAGCTTCCTCTGAAACGTCGGGTGTCTAGTTGCGAGGTCCCTCTACCCTCCTGACCCGACCGATATCTCGTGAGAGACGCCCGCTGATTCTACCCACTAGTGCTACGTAAGTTACTTAATAAGTTGTCATTTATTTTTCATTTGATATATTGAAAATTACAATAGAAACTAATGATTTATCTTAATCACTTGGGCAGAGGTTGTATGCTTGTGGCTGCAGGTGATCATAAATGCCATGTCAATGGCATCCTTGGTCTTTTGTGCAGGCTACACTTTTCGGACCTGGTTGCGTATGGCGGAGGGCATGAGCCGGCCTACACATGGGACCACTACATCGCCTTTTCCAATGTACCAGATCGAGATGGCAGGGTCTTTCGCAACAAGGCGGAGCGGGTGACGGCTGAGCTGTGGGTAAGTATTCCTCGCACTACATTTAGTTTTTATTTGACATTGCTAAATAATGACTGGATACATCACGTCTATATGCAGGATTTCTTCAGATGCCAGGACGGATACGAGGCTAAGGCGGCTGCTGTGGCTCACAAGGCCTGTGTCAAGCTCATCAAGGATATGCATTACGAGGCTCGCATCCAGGCCATTGTAACATACCATGCTACGTACCTTGACACGAAGATCACCAAAACTCAAGCAAGAACCATGACGATAACCCAAGAAGAATACCTGCAGGTAAATATAAAACATTAATACTGATTTCTTCTGAGATTTAGTACGCTTAATTTGATCTTCTTATATGTCATATACTTAATGACATGTAGGTGCCTCCGTGGTGGTGCGCCCAGCATATCCAGTGTTGAGAAGAGATGGTGAATAAGTAGTGCGCCGCCGAGTGGGAGGAGACGCACAACGCTTGTCGAGAGCGTCGTTTGATGATGCCAGGTGCACCACATCATCAAGGCAACCTAAGCCTTGACGAATACGCGGCTAGATGGGTACACGAATTTATTTCTTTATTATAACGCTCAATTCTGTATAATTTCTACTCATCTTGCTATTTTTTCGCAGTCCTCGTCATATGGTGGCCAGCCTTGCTCCCAGTTCAAGGCATGGGCTTTAGCCCACAAGGGCAAGGCGACATCCGACGTCAAGTACAACCCAGAGGACTCGCCCTCGGCGTACAGCAATGCGACCGTCCATAGCCGCCTCAGTGAGTACATTGAGATGGCAAGAGAGGTCCATGGGCAAGAGTACGATCCGAGCACCCAGGACCTTGATGGAGAAGTCGTCATGAGGGTAGAAGGAGGCAAGAAGCACGGGCTGTACTGGATTGGTGACAGCACACTCAACACGGCCACCACTCTCACTCTCTCTCAGATTCGAGCTAGGAGCAAGAGCTCAAGCCCGGCCATACGCCCACGACCAGCCACTGCACAGTACCGGATGGAGGCACTCCAGGTTACTTATGTTTTATTTGTCGTTCTTTGATTTTTACATACATTTGCTTTGTATTGTAATATTGAGGTGAAATA
Source organism: Zoysia matrella (assembly GCA_001602295.1). NCBI lineage: Eukaryota > Viridiplantae > Streptophyta > Magnoliopsida > Poales > Poaceae > Zoysia > Zoysia matrella. The sequence continues at coordinate 111,062 of BCLG01001119.1, read as the reverse complement.
TTGTAGGCCGAGCTGGCAGAAGAGAGGAGGCTAAGAGAGGAGATGGCGGCGAGGATGGAGGCCGATCGGCTGAGGCAAGAGGCCGAGCGGCAGAGGATGGAGCATATGTTTCAGTGGATGCAAAGTCTTAGCGAGAGGATGCGTCAACCTCTGCAACAACTCCTGTGAGTATGAATGTTTTAAGTTGTTTGTTTCTACTTTAAATCTTGTCTAACATATGCAATATTTTCTCCTTTGTATAGAATCAATCAGCGGCATCGAATCATGCGGCATCGAATCAATCGCCTCATACGCCGCAGTGGCCTCGTAGTTGATCTGTGTGTGAAACTATTGGACTATATATGTGTGAAGCAAACTAATATGATAGATGTTTATTGTATTTTGTGTGAGACTTGTTTATATAAACTGCATGTGATGTGATTTAAGTGTTTTTTGGCTATATAAATTGCCTGTGATGTGATCTATATGTTTGTGGTTTATATAAACTGTCTGTGATGTGATATATGTGTGATTTTAGCTGATTTTAACATTTTGAAAACATATTATGCTGAGTGCCCCAGGTTTTACCGAGACACTCGGCAAAAATTAAATCTTTGTCGAGTGTCGCAAGTCTGGAACTCGGTAAACATTAAGTGTTTGCCAAGTGTCGTAAGCCTGGCACTCAGCAAACAAAAAGAGTTTGCCGAGTGTCGCATGCAGGCACTCGGCAAAGTCTCCGTCACTGTTTTCTGTCCGTTCTATAACATCCCGAAATTTCAAATTAAATAAAGCAGCGAATTTCCTTGAATTCCGTTTCAATTAAATCATCTGTCCCAATTTTCGTTCTGTTCAAAAATCATTCGTTTCGAATTTCTTTCCGCTCAATTCGAAATCATTTTATCTAAATTGTTCCGGTGCCAAAATAATTTAGTCCGCGTACCTTACGTTGGAGCTAAAATTATTTTTTGAAATTCCCTAATTAATTTTTCAGATATCTAAATATATTCTCTAATTAATTTCTTCAGCCTTCTTAATTGTTTCATGTTTTTCAATTAAAATTCCAGATTAATTCCTAACCCCCTCATTCTAACCCCCTTCTATAAATACTCTCTAACCCTATCCCTAATCCTCATCTAATTTTTCTCTTTTTCCTTTCTTCCACCGCAAGCCCGAGATTTCTGGCAACCACCTCTCCGCGCGCGTCGCCTTGCTCACCTCGATCTCGCCGCCGCTCTGTCCGTTGGATCTAGCCGCTCGTCTCCGTTGCCTGTCGCCTGTCTGTGTCGTGTGACCTCGGTCCACGTGTGGAGACTGCTGCCGGGTCGCCATCTCCGCAGCCGTTTCGATCTTCTAGTCCGCAGCCTGCCCCTTCTCGCGTCACCATTTTCCGCGTCCCGCGTGCGTCCTCCGGTCCGAAGCTTGCCCCGTCGCGCTGCCCTGTTGCGCCGCGCATCGCTGTCCCCACTCCGATCGCGTCGCCTGCTCGTGCCGCCTGGTCGCGTCGATCTCCGCGTCGAGTCACCGAGTCTTCCGCGTGACGCCGTCTTCGGATTCCTCGATTTCCATCCCCGCGTGATTGACCCTGCCGTCCGCTAGGTCTTCGGTTCCTACAAATTCGTTAGAGCACTGCACTCCTTTGACCTCCGGTCCAAGAAGAGCTTTGCCGCGTTGGATTTTTGTCTTGCGCGCGTCCTCCGGTCACAGCTCTGCACGTCTCCATCGTTCGTCTCTGATTCTCCAGTGCGAGTTTAGAGTTCCGATCTCCGAGGTTTCAGCTCCGATTTTCATATCTCGGTGAGAATAATTTTCCCCTCTTTTAAATTACTTTTCTCTCTCCGATTAATTGTTAGATTAATTGCTAATTTATCTACAATTAATTATTCTACAATTAATCTAAATCCTTGTGGCCTCGATTGTATACAATTTTCTAGAACTCCGTTTAATCTCCGATTAATCCCAAAATTGTTTCGTTAATTTGTCTCGTCGCGATTGTCGTGTAAGATTGTTCCGGAAACGTTTTGCGCACGTTTAGCCTAATAGTTTCAATTTAGATTTAATTTTTGGTTTTAATTATCGCGTAATTAGTGTTTAATTCTCTGTTTGTTTTGTGTTTAGCCGGTGTTCCCGAGAAGGAGTTCCACGAGCCAGCTCAGTTCGACGATCCGAATACCAACTTTGATCCCGATTTGCCAGGCAAACCGTGTTTCTTGATCACTTTGTACCCAGTATTTTGAACTTCATATTTTTTTTCAACCCTAATTTGCATGCCAACTATTTTGAAATGTGCTAGCAACATTCCTAAGCCGTGCCTATTCACTGTTCCACAAATGGGAACCCTAGGATTGCTTTAGAATATTTATTTTATTTTTATGCTTAGCCATGCTTTGTATTTATTTTTATCTCAAACCTATCACTATAAAATGAAATTTGTGTTAAATGCTTTTAAACTGTGATTCAAATGTGTGAGTATTGCAAATAACTATACATAACTATTTAGCGGGGGCAGGTTGGAGTATGAGGAGCTGGAGGACTTTCGAGAAGTCCTTGTGGGCGTACCTGTTGCGGGTACAACGAGAAGATCTGGGCTAGAATCTTTCCGTGAGACTTGTTGTTGGCGTTGAGGTTGAAGATGGGGCCTGCCTCGGTAATTAAAGATCGAGTCCTTCGAGCCTTGTACGCTCAGTTGACAACCATACATACCACGTTACTCTGTATGGGCAGTTGGCTTGATCTTTAAGCTTGCCGAGACTGGTTGTTTACCTGTGGGTTGGCGATATTGTGTTAATTTGGTGTAGAGCTCTGACTCCCCACATAAGATCAAGATACCCCACCTGATCAGTGGTAGGCTCTTCACAGCTTCAGGACCCGATTGCGTAGGCTTTTGGGATCCCTATCCTAGAGAACGGATGACACCAGTTAAAGCTTGTGGACGGGTCTTGTGTGTTCGTCGGGACTACGACGGTAGTTCCCGATGACGCTTCTTGTGGGTTCAGGTGCATAACCTCTGCAGAGTTTTAGTCGATGCGCATTGCCACGTTCTTTTGGAAGGACACCCCCTGAGTTGTGCTTCTCGTTGAGTAGTTTTGTTTTTCTTCCTCCTCTCCTTTTTCAAAATGTTTTTGACTTTGGCCTTTGAGCTATGGCCGAGTGTAGAGATTACATCGCCGTTAAAATGAACTCCCGTCCGAGATAATGGAGATCTCTGCGAGGTAAGATAACAAAATTTGACAAGTTTGAAAATAAAGCTTCTTGCATATTTTAAGTAAAATAAAATGTTTTAAACTTGCATTTAGCACATGAGCCATGCCTTTATCCTTGAAACCATTTGCATACATATATTGTTGTTAGGTAGTACGCGGTTTGCTGAGTATTCGTACTCACGGCTTTTTAATTTGTTATTTTCAGAGGATGCTCTCAGCTTCGACTTCAACTACGTCTCTGACGGTCCGTGACGTCCGCTCTTGCGCTCAAGCTAGCCTGTGTGGAGGAGGTTCGCTACTGTTGCCATGTTGATGCTTCTGTTGTCGCTTTTGATGGATTTTCGATAGTGATATATCTGCTTTGAGATGTTTCCGGCCTGCGTGCCGATGAACTCTCTTTGGAGGATTTTATTCTAATAAATTCACTTTGATATGCTATTTTCTATTTTTGTTTCTTGTTTAATATTTCTGTTATGGTTTTTTATTGATCGCTTGATGGTTTCTTGATTGATCGCTTGTGACGTCGTGCTTGCCAAACTCCTGAGATTGGCAAAGTCACGGAAGATCGGGTCTTATCGAAAGGTAAGAAAAATCCCGGTTGTTACACGTTCGGTCTATTTTTTTTTTCCGAGGGTCTAAAGGGCACTCGGCAAAGAGTTTGTCTGAGTGCCCGACAGAAAACACTCGGTAAATAGCTCTTTGCCGTCAAAAGGTAAGCCGAATCGCCTATACCGTAGGTGACACTCAGCAAATATTTTGCCGAGTGTTTTTGGCTTTTTGCCGAGTGAGGGGCATTCCGGTAGTGAGAGATAGTGCCCTAACTATAAATATTGCACCATGACTCAACAAACAGTGCGAGGCACTTGCACATCCTAGTAGAGCGAGGAATAGCACTACCAACAGCTATTTGGTTCCATGCCCACAGTGGTAGTGATATTTATTTATTTTCTTCAGTTTGGGTTAGGAGGCATGAGGAATTTACACATCACAAACTGTTCTGGTCCTGGAGTTCTTTCTCGTCCTATGTCTGGCTCCTCGTAGCTGGCACGCAGCTCCTAATATCCCACGTGTGGGGATGTCAGCTGCCTTCTCATTCACCTTGCTTCATCTTCCAAGGGAGAAGCGGGTCCTCGCAATGCAACCCAAATACCTTGTGTTAGGCAACGGAATGGTGGGGAATTTTATTCTCCTGTCGGAATGATGGTGTCTGCATAGCTGCAGTACCATTAGTTGTCGAAAGAGCTGTGTCTATGTGGTGAATTTTTGCCAAGCATCATGATAGATATTATATGATCGTGTGATGCTGTTTTACATATTGAGGTGAATTTTGTATATGATTATTGAATTCTCTTGAGCTTAGTTATTGGTTGCACGATACAATTTTGAGGTTCAAGGTATCCTTTTGCACGATCATGCCCATAATGAACTTCTCCTTTGTGAGAAACTTATGTTTCGGAGTATGCATGCATGCCGGCCTGTGTGTAATATGCTTGTTAGTGAGAGAAATATTAAAATAATTCTTACTAGCGTTTTTATTCTCTTTTACTAACGTTTTATGTCCTCGTACTGAGTAGCAAAACAGCTCAGCTGAAAGAGAGCTTCTTACTCAGTTACAGTCATCTAGTATAACTATGCCTCAAAAAAATTTTATGAAGCCTTCAAACAGTCGTGTACCTTATAAATTGCATGTGCTTCCTTGCTATGTCAAAGTCCTACAGTTCGTAGCTCGAGTGACTCAAAAAAGTTAAGCCCCACAGTCCTATATATGTTGTTTTGGTTTGCTTGTTGGTCTTGCTTTGACTTAGTAATAATATATTATCTTTACTTGCAAGAAAATTTCACATGACTTTATATCCCCAGTGATGTTATTTTTCTTATAGCAATTTTGTTTGGTGACGTCCAATGTTGTGCATTTGTAGAAGTTAAACCACTGATGCCCTATACATCGAAAGTTTCTCATCTTTATGGAAGTATTGGACCACTTCGCCACTGCACTCATCCTTTATTTAGTTGCAGTTCATGGCTGTTGGATTGATGGAGGTGCTGGTGGTGTTTACTCGGCACCTTGCAAAATTGCAACAAAAATATTATTCCTTTCGACGAGGAAGTGTGAGAGAAAACAACTGACCAGCTCATGTATGGCTTTGTTGTATGGATCCTCATTCCAATATATTTCACTATCACATTATCCTTAGGTGAAGATATAATGTGAGCGTATGTAAACAATGAAGTACCAAGTGCTCTATGGGTAGCACTAAGTTTTATAAACAGCTAGTGATATGAACAAGAACATGAAGGTTCTTAGCTGCTGGGACGATAAGAACCCGATAAGATAACTACATAGTCGAGCAAGCTATGGAAAGACATACTCAAGTTAAGAATCACTTGAGAGCAACAAAAACAATCAAGAGCATAATATAATAGCATTACAATCCTTAGAGGTGCATAAACTATGTGATTCTTTGGCAACCTATTTTTTATTTTTCAAAAATTTCTGGCTCACTTTGATCTTCAGATCCTATTTGTGAAAAAATTTGCAGCTTCTTCACAGGAAGAAGCAGGAGATATACAAATATGAGGATTGTATCGCATCTTACTAGGTAACCAGGTTTAATTGAAAAGAAGGGGAAAAAAAGACAAGATGCTTGTCATCAAAGTTACTTTTTTCAATGACCGGAAACTTTGCCTCAAGTTAACAAGTTCTTTTTGAATTTGTGAAGATGATTCTGACAAGAGTAAATTGCTTTAAAGAGTCATTAAGTTGTGTTTTGGAGGGCGAGGTTTTATGAACGCTGAAAGTAATGTGAACGCCTGTGAAAGCAGCCTATAGATGTACCATTTCGGGAGTAATGGATATGACAATTACAGAATAGTGTGTCCAGTCATGTCACAGTCGATTGATATGATAGCCAACATTAGAAAGGATAGTATCTAACATGATTGTTGATGCATCTTGCAGACTAAGTATAAATAGACTGGTCTCGACTATCTCTCAAGATATATAATGCCATGGGGCTGGTGGCTGTTTGAATATTGAACAAGAAAAACGAACAAGACGATGCCATCTCATAATATTACGTTCAGTTAGTAACAGGTTACTTAACTCTATGATATGGTAATATGAAGATGCATCTAATTCATGGTAAATCAGTCTACTTGTAACTGAATAAATTGTAGTTCAGACTAAAAGCTAGCCTCTTTTCCCCGCCAAAAAGATTAACTTTGTTTCTGTAGCAACCCATGTTCTAAATCCAGCCGCTTAGCGTCAATCCCACATGGGGTAGGCACGCGCCTGCACATAACATCCTCTTACATCTCTGTCCTCACTTCGTGTACAATATATAGGTTAATCTAGAGGTGATATGGTGGGAATATTTATTGACCCTCGTCCATCTAAAAAAATCAATATGAGATTAATTCTACAATTTATGGGCCTCATGGGTAGAAACCACAATAACCGTAAGCATCTAACCCGTGAGGTCAGTGTCCAGATACACCATGTTATTGGTTAATGGTCTTGAAGCATTTTTAGTTGTTGAGATCTTGCAAATGAGGTCATAACGTGCATTTATGGCCAAGTTTTAATTCATTTTCTTCTTTCTTCTTTTGAGAACAGGGCATGCAGCAGCATGCTTTCTTAAATTATGTGAGACTGAAATTAAATACTACGATCGACATTAGTATATACTAAATCGAATGAGGGTCCTAACTATAAATATTACAATACGACACAGTAGGCTGGTGGCCAGGGCCGGTCGGGACTTTTTTGTTGGCCGGAGCGGAACTAAATTAGAGGCCCCTTTAATATATACGGTAAAAATATAATAAATATTTGAAATTTAAAGCATATATAAAATTATAAATTTAAAAAAGATGCAAATTAGAGCATATCAAATTTACTGAACGAAGATCATCTATTTAACCGAAGACTTTGTCCAACATAACAAATCGCAGCAGAGGTTAGAAATGATCCACATGAACCAAGCTTGTTTGTATAGATGAGAATATGATTGAGTATGAGCATTACATGTTTATGCGAAAATCAAGTTGTTTTTAACCTATGCAGTGAGCAAACACAACATCAAGCGACATAAATACACTTATATGTGTACTCCGTATATATGTAAGTGAGGCCCTTGAACCTCAGGGGCCTAGAGCGGCCGCACCTCTTGCCCCCCTTCAGGACCGGCCCTGCTGGTGGCGCGCACTTGCACCGTTAAACCGATGAGTAAGGCTCTGTTGGTAGTATCTATCGTGTATGTTCCATGCATGCTACAGATACAAGCGACTTTTGTTTGTTAGTTCAACTTGGGGACGAGAGGAATGAGGAATTTACACATCACATCTGTGCTGCCACCTAGGTTCTTTATCATCGCTTGTCATCTAATGTGAGAAATTCCAGCATTTACTCAGGTACTAATTTGCTGAGCTTCGATGTCAATTACAATTCTATTTCTTCCACGAGAGACTGTGTGTAAGCATTTCCTTTGTCTCAGCAACATCATTGAGCTTAATCATGCATCATATGCATATTTGCAAAGCACCATTTAATTTCCAATGGTCAAATTCTAGCTAAACTCATGTAATGTTTTTTAATGAAACTATTGCGATAAGGTTTTCTACAGAACATTCTGGTATTTTATTGGAATACATTGATCGCTGAATACCTCATTTTAGAGTAATTAGGTGAATTTTATTGAAATTTCAGGGAATATTTGGATGCCATAATAATTGAAACAATTTTAAAAGCTGTCCTATTTGAAGCATTTTCATTTTAAAGCCGCACAGGCAATTATAGTGTAGACAAGAAAAATGGGTTTGCATTCATTGAACTACATAGGGAGAAATTGGTATAAAACATGAAATGTCATATAGAAGTTACTTTGGACAGCTAAATTTTCCAGAAAATAGAATTGCAATGAAGGTAAATAGATGGGAGGCATAGTTCAGCCTCTGTGCTCTTTTTCTTGTCTATATACTCTGTGTCGTATTGATTAATATTGCCATGCTGTTATTTCATTTCTCTCCAATCAAAATGGATTTTTAAGACGCCGACTTCCGTATATAGAGCAGCTTGGCTATTCAGAGACAAACTCACTGTAACGATCAGCAAAAATCAGGCAGCGATAGGGAACTGATAGTTTAGTGTTCAGCATCGTGAAGATGGTTAGATTTATAGTCGGATCACATGTACTCCCTCCTTTAATTATTGTCGCTGTTGACTTCTAACATTAAATTTGATCATTGCTTTATTCAAAAATAAATTTAAATGTATAATATTATAAAATGTGATTAAAATACCTTTAACAATAAAGTAAATTATAATAAAATATGTGAAATTCATCAAACTTTTTTTTGAATAAGATAAATAGTCAAATTTAAAGCTAGAAGTCAACAGAGACAACAATTATAAAACGGAGGCAGTTGGGCTAAAGACCCATAAAAGTGTCCTGTATGAATTGTATTGGTAGTTTGGATCAATAATCTCAGGCTTTCCAGGGTATTCCAGCAAGTGCATCCACAAATTCTTTATTTATCATGGTCATGGCTCTCCTATGCGGAGTGCCCTGGTTAGTGTATTGTGAGGTGGAGATAATTGTCGGTTCGGTATAGTTGTGCCTGTTTGCGTGCTAGAGCATCAGTGTCGATTACAAGTAATTGTTGGTTTTTTTTCAAATGTTATCAGCAATAGAATGATTCCATGCCTGCTTAATGTATCTTTTTGTGCATGGGAATGATTCCACGAGGGGATTTGGGCAGTCACCGGGTTTGAATGAGGCACGGATCCACTCAGACCTAGGCAGGAATGAAACTACGTGGGAACCAAATCTGAACTACCAAAGGAGGCCTTAAGCATTTGTGTGTTGAGAGACCCGTAGAATCTGACCAAAGCGCTGGTATCTTTTCAGTAAAAATGTCCGGTACTTATAAAAGTATTCATACTAGTGTATGCGTCTATATGGTGAGTTTGTTTCTAGTTTGCTGTCGACAGGCATATTTTTTTATTTTTTTTCAATTTGGGTCTCCCGTGTCTTGACAATTTTCTATTGATGCACAGTTAAATATTACTCTGTAACAATGAAAGGTATTCACAACCAGAAAACGGATTTTTTTTTTACAGCCAACATACCACCAAGGAAGTACCAAAACCTGCCAAAGAAATTGTTTTGGGTAGCTAACCAGCAAAATATGCTACAAATAGGACGTCGGGAAAAACAATTTACCTTGGCAGTCCACTACAAAGAATATATATCCTGACGGTATTTCTTCATGGTGCCTGCCAAGGAAACCAATCACATGTCAATTGCGGAGTGAAATTTCTTGACGTGGGGAACTGACAGGTTAATATGTTTTTGTGACGGTTCATCCACCATCATGTTAATAAGCATTTCCTTCACAGCCAGAGTGGCAGGCTAATATTTCTTTCACTAACTGTCACCGCCAAGTAATCTCAAATTTATGACAAATGTGAAAACCACCAGTCACCAAATATATATATATATATATATATATATATATATATGATCCATTATGATTCTGGATGCATATAAGGCACTAATAGGCTAGTACCATACTAAGTGCCACACATGAGACAACAGGACTGTGCTGTGTAACACACAAGTCGCCACAGGTAGCTAGCAAAAGGTTAGCCTATCATCAGACTAAGTTGCAACCAAAACAGACAAAGTCATTCTCTAATATTCCAATCACTCGGCTATGTGATGCATCAATTGGCCATCATTAAGTCGAAGTCGTCGGTGCAGCAGCCATCATTTGTCTCATCGTCATTGTAGCCATCCTCCTAGTCATTGTGGTCAGAGCCGCCATTGTCATCCCCATAATGTCCAGTGCTGCCATTGTCATTATTGTTGTGCACGCCATGATCAGATATGCCATTGTTGTGCATGTATTCCGCTGAATGATAGCCCACATGTGATGGTCCAGGAGCCTGCAAAAACCATTTGCAAGTGTTAAATTTTGTTGCGTAAGATACATGTTGCTCTTACTTAAAAACAAAATGTGGTGCATATTGTCAAAAAATTAACAAGCATACCACAGATATAAGGAACTTATCTAATAATTCATCACCCCTATGTAACAAACAATTTTTTTTGACACCTTACCATTTACTTGAACTAAGATTGTTGTTTAAGGACATGTTATTCAACAGGAAGCCACCTGTTCACTGCTGCAATTCATGTTGGCATTCTGCCAGAAACAATATCAATTCCCTAGGTGCAATGAACTCTATATTTGAAACAAATTAAAAAAGGATAAATATTGAACCTGGTGATGACGAGCATCTCTACATCAAACCTTTTCTGCCAACAAACATAGTTTTGACATAAGGCGCAAGGACACTTAATAGTGCCATTTTCAATCCAATCATTAGATGGAGCCACTCGAGACCAACCAAGATACATCTACTCATGGTCTGTCATAATTTGTTCTATAAAAATGACAACCAAGATGACATATTTTAGTTTTACAGCAACCTCACACAAAACTATCACTATAGTATCATTGTAAAAAGGGAATATGTGATCACATAAGTATTGATAGATTAATATTTCATTACAACTGATATAATCACCTTGAAATGTTAAATACTGAAAACAAATCTTACCAATTAAACACTATCTGTTGGCAGATGGAGATGCTTACGTATAGGGGCGTTGTTCAAATGCTTGTCATCCTATAACACCCGAAGTGTTAATAAACTGCTCACAAAAAAAAGTCGATAGAATTTAAAGGAACATTAGTGCATATTGCTGCTTGTAAATATGGACATACCTGAAAATGAAGGTGGATTCTAACACAAGACGTACACTTAGATGCTTTTTCCTTCCATATGGCTATGAATCCAGCCTTCCTCCATCTACAAAACAGTGAATAAATGGTCAAATTCATAGATCTAGGTGGAGGAATACAAGAGGAGGTAAGATGTGATTGGCGCGACCTTCAGATTGGGCTGGATTTTGAGGTGACCTGCGGATGGAGATGGGGTTTGGGGCGACCTGCAAATTTCACTCGGAATTTCAGTGAGGTACAGGTGGGATTTGAGAGGAGCAAGAACAGAGATTTGTGTGGTTTACTGCAGATCGAGGTGGGGGAAGCAAGAACACCTGTTGGCAGATTCTCACCACAGGACCTGACAGAAGCAAGCTGGAGCAGCTCACGGACAAGTTAAGAAGATATGTTCTGAACAAGGAGGAACCTGCGGGGGTGGGTTGAAATTTATTTAACTAGATGAAGTCGTTCATTATCTTGGGCAATAGTTTCTGTAATGGATGTCAGATACAAGTTTTTTGTTTCCTTTTGTCTGCTTGCGAATAAAGTGGATTAATAAGTAGATTAAAGTCCCGTTTGGTAGGGATTTAGATTATCAAAATTTGGCTTTGGCTTTAGATTATTTGGTTGAGCAGCTTTCAGAATAATCTAAAGTCCTATTGAAACTATTTGGTAAATCTAGATTATGGCTGCTTGTGATGTCTTTTTTATATAATGAATGATTGTATTAAAATGTCTTTATTATATTTGTTTAATACAAACTGACTCTCCAAAGATGCGATGAGTGACAAATTTATCGTTTTTCTTGCTAGTTCATATTTGCAATGAGCATTTTACTGATTTTTGAGAATAAGTGATTATAGGTGAGCTATTTGGTAGGGATTATACATAATCAGCTTCATAATTCCTATCAAAGGCATCTTAAATAAGAAATAGTAGGACTCGAGAGAGGGTATAAGAGGAGAGTTTTCTGTATCGGTGTAGTGGACACCATATTACGACTTCTATAAACTGATTGATCTCAACAAAGACGATGTTTATCTATATTTGCTTTATATAAAGCAGGGCAAAGGAGCCTTTGGTTTAAAAACACTTGCTAGGCTGCTGCTGGATTTGGGTAGGATTTGCTAGGAGAAGCAAGAAAGGAGATTTTGGGAGGGAGAACAGGGGCAGGAGCAGGGGGAGGCGTGGTGAGACATAGGATATGTAGCGTGTTAGACCATTCATAGTGGAATCGATTTTCTAAACATTAAATTAATACCAAATCACTAAAGTGCTTCATTCCTCTTTTCTTTTACAGCGTTGGTATCTGTGCATATACAGGCATCGATGCCAGATTTTGAGACCCAGGCATGAATCGACACAGCGGCAAGCACCGGTGCCGAAGAAAAAAAAAATCAGGCATTGCCAGTGAGCCACCACTGTCGGTGGTCTTAGGTTTTCGCCTTCTCCCGAGTGTAATAGAGTGTGGGAGCCAGGCGGGACTGGAAAATTTTTTTGTGTGCGTTGGCTTTTTTGCTGAGGCGTTTTGGCGCATCTACGCGTGTCCAAGCTCCATGCCAAAAAATATATATGTATATATGTATTTTCTCCAGGGTTTGAGGATGACACTCAGAAAAATAATGTATACGTGGCAATTTGTGGACAACCGCCAAAAAAAATGTAGTTTTTCTGGGTGGTTTTGATCTTCCTCTCACAAAAATGTTGCACTGTCGTAAATATTCTGTATTCTGGTAGTGATCAGTGTCACAAAACTGTCATAAATCTACCCATGGAGGTCATATAAAATACAAATTCTACAATATATTATGAGATATTTGAATGAAAACAGGAGATTTATGATTGCTTTGTTGTAAGTGGGTCTCCCCAAAGGGTTGTACATCTTTAATAACACAGTCATGAATGTCGTAATTGGAGAGATACAATCTGTATCTTAATAACGTGGAAACTTTGAGATTCCGCTGTCTTAAGTTTACCCATGAGTCAGGACTCGCCCCATCAAATATGAGCTCACTCCCCTTCCATACTGACTGTCTATATATATCCCAGATCGATTAGACCCATCTCTTGATAAAGCAAAGATTAAAGTCAGAGCGGCTTGCCGGATATCCACCGCTGGAACATGGCGAAGCATCTCTCTGGCTGGTACTCTGGTGCAGTGTGCCCACCGGACTGCAGTGCAGTTAGACTAAGAGATCAAACACCTTTGCATTTGAATTCTTGTCAAACACAGCCAAGTGAAAAATGTGTCTTTTTGTATTGTAATATTGGCAGAGAATAGAAGCGAGAGATGCCTTGTCACCTTTATGGTAGCGAAGGTCATGTTGTTGGAATAAGATATGGTGAATCTGCATGAGTCGAGAACTCAAAAAAGATGTTAGGTTAAAACAGAAAATATAGAGATATAAAAAAGTGCACCTAAGATTGGCCTCTGAACGTTTTTACTTCATAAAAATAAACTATTTTAAAAAAATGGAGGGGATTTTAAAACTTGTTTCATTTTCTTGTACTAAATAGTTTTAAAGGGTATCCTTATGGTCACTCTTTACACCCTATGTAATGTAAAATTCACTGGCCATAAATCATTAAACTTATTTCATAACCTAATTTTTCTAATTCTCACCCGGCGGACTGTCCATCTAGATGCCAAGCCCTCCAGTCATCTACAATGGAGAAATTGAGCGATCTCACCCAAGTCTGTGTACCAATAAAAGGTACAACCATATCATGGTCGCCACTGTAAATTAATGTTGAGAATGAAAAATAAACGTGAGCCAGGGATCAGACAATATGCTTAGTAGGAATTTGCACTGAGGCATATCTAATTAAGCTTAATATTTCTACCATATTACGTCAGTTACCTGTATACTAGGGAACGGTAACCTTTTGATGTAACATTGCGGTGGTACTTTATGCTGCTATTCAAATCATGACTGGTAGACTGTCGTAAAGTACTGCGGCACCTCACCCACTCGTGGATGCTTCCCTTAATTTCCATCATTCCATGTTGCATTAGGGTATGTAAGAACAGAATTGATGAAGATTTCTAACTCAGTACTAGATGGCAAACAAATCACATACCTTCTTTATTCCAAGAGCTTCTCGAGTTACATGATTGTTTGCCCAGTAATACGCAAGGTACTTCGTATAGCTCTGTACATATTTGGGTGAACTGAAGCTATCATCAGATCAGGATGAAATAAAGCGGTAGACTGGATATCATATTGAATCAATGCAACAAGTTGCCGTATATATTAAATGAAAGAACAAACTAGTCTAGTTTTGCAAATTTTCTGACGTTGAAATTAACATGTCCTGAGCTGCAGTATACCAATGCCATCCCACCTCGTCCCACCAACCAAATACGCACGCACTTATCTGCCTATATTCAAAAGTACAGTTCCACACAGCTTACCATACAATTGATTGGAGGGCGGGGTGGTGGGTTATTCAAATTTTCAATCTCCTCCATCAGGACATTTCTTGTTGCAACCGCATTATTTGATTTGGGAGACACATAAATGCACCTTGGATACAGAATGTGAGGCTTTGAAATTTCGTGCTCAAATACCTATAATGGAGCACAAATAACTGTTTTTAGTTGTGCAGGAATAAATTGTGACTCCATGATATCGACATAAATAAAAAAAATTACAACACTTACGTAATTGAAATTATCTAGAGCTTCAGCACACTGGGCTCTCTTTGGACGGTAATAATCCTCTCCTTGGCAGTGTCGCATTATCCTCTTAACATAAGTATGAATAAATAGAAAATAAAAACAGTTAACCTTGTTTTCAAATTGTCAGATGCAGATATAAGGGCAAGATTGGATTTAACACTACCTCGTAAGTTTGGTCAGATATGATTCCAAATCCATGAGCCAATGGCACTCGTGAATTATTATCAATAATCTCACCGGTAACTGGATTACCTACTAGATAACCCTACACATATTGACGGCATCGTCAACAGTTGAGCAAAAAAATTAATTATTCAACACTCGGTGAATGTAATAACACCGGCTACAAGTCATGTCAAGAAAGTTGTGAACTCCGGGCTGTTGAATACCCTCGGGAGCTCACAGGATCATGCCTTCAGGAGGTTGATGCACTTTGGGCCCTTCGTTTCAAAATAGAGGCACCAATGGTTACCCAATGAATATCTTTAGTTAAAAAAATGAACTAGTTTTGAAAGTAGAACAAATTTTAAAAACATTTACCTTTTTAAACTAAAAAGGCTCGGAGAGTAGCCCCATCGGCACTATTTTACCCCCTAGTCTTTATTATCTTGATCATGCTGCTAATAATTATCAAGACAGCCCATAGCATCCAGGTTGATGCTGCAAAAGGCCCAGTAGGGTTACATTCAGGGGTTCTAGCATGTCCCCACACTTTACATAGAACTGCCACAATTTTTACTTAGATTATTACTTCGTATGATTCAATACAATTTTACCGTTTTACTGTTTGTGAGACCTGAACGATTAGAGTTTAATTTAGATTTCACATTTGTTTTGCATTCTTAATTGTTCCTGCTTGAGTTTTTTTTTATTGAAAGAATTTCTTGTGTGCCCTTGCAAAAAATCCCAATTCCTTGTGTGCCCCTGAAAAGTGATGTTTCCTTCTGTGCCTCCGCTTGAGATTTTTATTCTCTTATATGCGACTTCTGAGGGGTTTTTTTTTTATCTTTTAGAGATTTATTTTTCCTTCTTCAATATAGAACAATGAAAGGCAACTTCTATTGCTTCAATATCTATGTCAATTTTTATGGTGCCAGAACGTGCAGTGATGAATAATTTTTGTTTTAGATCCACTGCAAATTCAGCATGTATTATGAATTAAAAATTTCACATTGATTTAACTTATGTTAATTTTTAGATGCATTAAATAACTTGATAAAATTCTGAAAAAAGCTCAGTAATTCTCTTTTGTGATATAGTAGTTTATAAAAGATAGTTTTAGGTTACATCTTTGATAAAAAAAATGTTTTAAGGTATTTTCTACTCAGGAGTGCATATAGGGAATGAAAATCTCAAGTGGGCACAGAAGAGAAAATCATTTTTCCAACGGTACACAAGGAATTGGGAGTTTGTTCAAGGGCACACAAGGAATTCTCTATTTTTGATTTGCCGGCAAGGGACTTCTTGATAAATTTTCCCTCTCCAAACAACACTTAGCCTTTTTTGCAATTTCTATTTGAGTCTATTATGTTGAGTCCGTGTCCTTATTTCATGTTTTATTGTCTGGTTGTTACATTTTTTCTATCTATTTGTTCTCCTTATCATTTACAGCCCAGTTTACATTGGAAACAACTCCTCTGTCGTTAATTGCTCTGTCCTTTGATTATAGCACTAATTTCCATGTTAAAGGGTGCGCAGGTCACCAAAATATGCCCATTGAGTCATCGGGCAGAGCAAAATATTGAGAGAAAATTCCTTATTTATCATTAAAAGATAGAGCCATCGAAAAATTAAAGTTTCCTTGTCCGCAATTGGATGAAATTGATGCCTCATGTGCCATTACTGTTTAATCATCACTATCCTTGTTCAATTTATAAAGTCAAAACTGCCTTGTTTTGTTGCAAAAAATATTTATTTGTTCTGATTATTTCATATCATATAATTGTTATCTTGTACAAATAGAGTTTTTTTTCATATATTGTATATTTTAAAATCATAAAGGCATAACATAAAAAAATATAAATTTTTATATGGTTTCATCATGCATGGGCGTTGCAAAATTTTTGCTAAATGATTTGTCTAGAGATAAATGTATATTTTTCAGCTAAAGTTAAAAATATCCATGAATTAAATTGATAGTGATGGCATATAAGAAATCAATTTCAAATTCAATGGCAGATAAGAAAGCTCTAGTTTTTCAAAGGCTTATATAAAGCATCAAGCTATTTTTTATGGTAAATAAGGAATAGCCTCAAATATCGAGGCATCATCATTTTGCAATATCATTGTTCCATCAAAATTGGAGAGATTTTGTCTTCGAAAGGTGCCTTCCAAAAATTCATCACTTACTGAGGTGCCTCTTCCTATCCCCATTCCCTCCCCAGGCTCTTCCAGCCGTGTACTCCCTCTATTCCAAAATACAAGCATGTTTAGACATGTAAACGTCAAACTTTCCATAGTTTGTAGGTTGTTGTTATACCACAAGAATAGTCCCACCTTCCTAGTTCAAAAAAGGATAAACCAATTTAAATATCCAGTGACCCACCAAATATAGTAACTTTGGATTAATTATTTTATGTGAAGTGAGAACAAAATCATAAATGAGTTGCTATGTAGGTTTTGCCCACTCAGTGTGATGAAGATACTCCTCCAATTACTAGCGATGGTTCAATCATAAGAGCTTGTGCATGACAATTAAACTTAGAGGTGAGCTTGTTCTTAAGTACAAGTTTACCTTTGTTTAAGAATAAGTTGCTACCTAATAATTTTCATGATTAGAGATACTAGAGAGTATCAAGAGAAGCATGAAGAAGAACTTAGAGATGTTCAAAACCAGCAAAACACGTTCAATTCCAAAAAGGATTCAATACAATTCGGAATTTAAGTTGTCCTCGAGTTTCAAGAGTTGTCTGCACTAAATTGGATGACCAAGTCATTTCAGGATCCATTTTGGATGTTCTGTATATGGATGGAAAGATAAAAAACAATAATCTTTCTAATGGCACCAGTCTCATCACAAAGTTCGATTGGAGTCATAAGAAATTGCTAAAACAAAATGACGTTAAAAAATTATCCTGGTGCTACGACACCATCTTTTAGCCCTTGTAGCCCTTGGGGCATGTATCTTTTCTAAACTCATTAGTATTAGGGTTTACCCTCTAAAGATGCCATAATCTCTATATAAACAATAGATATTATTTTCTTAGATTATTCAATTCTTATACAGTTTCGATGTCAGACAGTTTGTGAAATTGCACTTTGTGAGTTCAATTCAAATTTCGTATTTTATTGTATTCTTCTTATTCTTGTTTATGTTGTTCAATTTTCAGGTAAGGATTAGCTTTTTTTATGAGGTCTACCGAGCATTGCATGGTTGATAACTGTAGGAGAAATAGTGCTATGATTATAGGGTTCGAATCGTATTTATTTGAGACCAGATCAATTTTGTGTAGCATCTTCATGAAATTGAGAGTTACCACTATACCTGGCCAGCTGTGTCGAGCTAAACGGGCCAGCTGAGGCCTGATCGTTTTGGCCTAGTACGGGCACGACCGACTCAGTGGTCAGATCTGTTTTACCATTTTCTAAAAGTTTATATTAAAAATATATGTAATTTGATCTATTTATATTTAAAAATTATAATTTTTAACAATATATAATTAAATTTCATTAATTTTTGGAAAAATAATATTTATTTTTCTGTGCTCCGAGTCGGCCCGGCCCAGCACGGCTTGACGGGTCCGACGGCACGGCGTGGCCTGTGAAAAATGAGCCGAGCCGTGCTTGGGCCTGGTCAGACGGCCTGTGGGCTAGCACGGCATGGCCCGATCAGCCAGCCGAGTCGTGCCAGGCCGTCTCGGAGTCGGGCCGAGCATGGATGGGCCCGGCCCTGCCCCAGTCGTTGGCTAGGTATAATTATCATGATTTGATGGGGGATCAGGACCTACAGACACACCACAACTTGTTTCTCATGGTTTACCCACATCATAACCTGGCGACCTGATGAGCGTTGCAGCCTGACGACCTAGCAATATGTATGGAAGATCGGAAATTATAGACATATTTTTCATGCTTTAGCCACCACAAGTAAGATGGATCTATTTCTCGTGGTTTAACCACACCATAAACTACTTCACACATTTGACTTTAGATGTTATGTTTGACTATCATCTTATTCAAGTAATCTGTAAGAATATCATTTATTTTATTGTGATTACTTTTATCATAAGCGATGTTTTAAGAATTACTAATTTATTTTTATATTTATAAAAAAATTGAATAATATGAATGAACATAATAGTCAAATGTGTCAAGAATTTAGGGACAGAGGGAGCACTAGATTCACCATGAAAGTAACTTTCATCTGCATCGCTTTATATTGAAAATTGTTTAGTTTTCTAAATATTATTAATCAAAGTTAAAATAATTTAATTTTAACTAAACTTAGAAACACTTATATTTTAAGTCAGAGGTTCCAGAGCCCACACGAGCATTTTCGAAATACTATATATCCGTAACACTTCTCTCATCTATACCTTGTTAGTCGCATACCGTGAAAGCAATTTAGGTCGACTTAGTTTGGTAGATTTCACCGATTTATGTTACATGTATTTGGCGTCGTTTCTGGTCAAGACTGGTCATTTTTTCAGATAATTTGATAATTATTTTTATACTCTAGCTTTATCCAAATTTCGAAATCGTCTAATTTTTTGTTTAATCCATTTTTTCACTGGTTGCTCGGATGAGATGGATGGTATATATATTAACATCCAAGCGTAAATAAAACATTATATATTGCTATTAATTGCAAGCATTCGATACATGATGCCGTTGTGTTAACCAGCGCGGACAGCCGGCCACGTCCTCTTTTTTCCCCTGCACCTTTGGATTTCCATCTCACGTTTTATCGTTTGTTGCTGTCAGGTGGCCGGACTCAAAGGACTTGTTTCCCTCTATTTTAAGAGGATCTTTTATTTATCTCTAAAAGTTTTTATTTTCTTTATATACCTTGAATTCTATAATTATATCCTTTTTTTTTCCTTTTTTTTCATATTTTTTTTCGTATTTTATCCTCAACAAACTATCTCTTATTTATCCCAAGATTAAATAAATAAACAAAAAGGTTTATTTTTTTTTTAAATTACTAATTAATCAAGTGTTAGAATATTATAAATAATATAATAAAATAAAAATATAAGTACGCAACAATACTAATTTTACATATTACTATATTATTTTGAATGATATTATAAATGTGTTAAGTTATTTTCTATAATGTATAAAATTAGTGTTTTTGCGTAATTATGTTATTATATTTTTATATTTTTCATATTACTTTGATTTTTGATTAATTATTAATATGAAAAACATAAATGATTTTTTTATCATTTATTTAATTTGAGGTTAGATAAAAGATAGCACTTTGAGCTGTCCACAAACTAAAAAATACGAAAAAAATGGATAAAAGAAATAGAGTTTTAAAATTTGGATATAGCTTAAGTAATTTACCCATTTTCCGCTTTGTTTCGAATCACGTCCGACCGTCCTGCCACTCTGACAAGCCGTGCGTCATCCTCTCTCTCTCTGGCGGGAGGCGACGAGGTCGTCCGAGAGGGCTTCCGGCCGTGCCGCCTCTCCTCGCTGGTACCCAGGCCTGCCGCCCTCCTCGCCTCGGTCGTGAACGCTACTGTGCCGTTCCTCGTTTCCTTCGCGTTGGTCGTGGATGGTGGCCGCGTCGCTGGATTTGGCCCTCGCTGCCTCCACGGGCTGCGACTGCGACTACGAGGAGGGCGACAAATGCAGCCCTCCCCATCGCAGCTCATTTGGGAGTTCCCCACCGCGCTCGGGTGAACCACGGGACGACAGCCGACCTCTCTGTTCCACTGCTCATCTGCCGGGTCCTTCATCCTCTTGGTTGGAGATCCGGTTCATCCATACGATCGAGCGTGGGTTCCTAATCTGGAGGTTGGTAAGCCATCTTTCATGGATTCCCCCTTTTCCCATTACCTTCTAAACCCTATCCGCCAGATCTACGCAGTTGACTGACTCCTCTGTTGTTGATGCTGCAGTCAGAGTCAACGTTGAGGAGGACGATGACTTCGTCGACAGAGAGTCACTGCAACGAGCCAATTGTAGATTAGATACAGGAAGAGATGGATGCATTAGTTTCTTTGTATGTTCCAGGTCATTTTCTTTTGGAGGAGGATGATAAGTATCTTGAGCGTGTTAAGGCTGCAGTTGACGAAGAGGATTCGCAAGCTACGACTGCTGCTCGAACTGATGCTGTTAAGGATGCATTTATGACTGCCGAAGTATCAAGGGCTAAACACTTTATAGACTCAACAAGATGGTTCCGAGGTATGTAAAAATTGGCCAGCAATGGCAACAACTAGGAAAATGCTAGATGTGAGATACATGAAGAGGCAGATCGAGAAACAGAACAGGAAGGTTGTTAAGATGACAGGAGAGAACTGGCACATTATGATCCTGTTAGCAATTTGCCTGTTGAGTTCTACCCCTATTATTATCGAAGTAGTTATGACCTCGGACTCTAATTGAGGTTATTACACAAAACAACCGAACTTGATTCAAGTATTCTTTTTATTAGCTTGAGTTAGCACTTAACAGTCTACACAATCAGATATTCAGTTGTTTGGCATGCAGGCTCACATCAGAATCCTACTCTTATATTGCCCTAGCCCTCAACCAATCTGATAGATGTAGTATTCCTCGTGTGTATTCTTATCTTTCTACTGTGAGTTCAATGACCAATAAGTTTATGAACTTCATTTGCAAGTAGTCAAATAAAAAATAGCAAGTACGCTTTAGATAATAATGATGAAATTATCTTATTGTCTTTTGCTACGCTTTTATCTAATTACTATTTACAGGTTAGTGTCAACTGTGACAGGAAGAATGGTACATGACTGGCTCTTTGTCTAAACTTTTTCCCTATGTTGATATTTGACTTAATTAATTTATGCATTAGGCTTCCAGATAACTTGATATTTGTCGTCCTATATTCAGTTTGATGATTGACGATATGAATACTCTGGGTTAACTATGCCACCACTCTTAGGCCTTGTTTGTTTCAGCTTTTCAGGCTGGCTTTTCCAGTTGAAAAGCTGAAACCTGAAAAGCTGGCTTTTGAAATGCTGAAAAGCTAGCTTCTGAGGAAATGAACTAAAAGCTGAAAAGCTCATTCAGAGTTGCTTTTCTGGCTTTTGATGTGCAAAGAAGCTAAGTATATATTGCAAGAGACAATAGTCACTACTCCATCAGCCAGCGTTTCAACCAGCCATCAACCAGCTTTTCTAAAAGCTCAAAAGCTCTAGCTCAAACAAAGAGGCCCTTAGTTGTTGAATCAAAAAGGGGAAAAATTAACAGGATGGTCAAGCTTCCAAAGTGTCATGGATCTATTACATTGCTCCTCAGATATTACAATTTTCCTAAACTATTTGTACCCTTACATAGAACTTATATTGACCTGTAGGTATATATTTCAAAAACATGCCTCATCGGAAAAAAAAAACACAGACTTTGAATGACAAGCTTTCCGATGTACCTATCCAGATAGTTCTGCACTTCTGCCAATGAACAAATACCTTGACAGGTACATCTATACCATTTTCCTGTTTTTTCTCCTTGATTTCACCCACAATCTTGGCTATTTTCTTTACAAATATTCTGCTTTTAGTGTGGGATAAACTTATCATAGTTTTGTTGTATCAGTTTACGAGCTCCAAATACAGAAGCAGCTACTTTGCGAAAAGGTCAATGGATGTATTGCTGCAGTGAAAAAATTCAATGGAAGATCAAAAGAGGAAGTTGTCCTTCAAAAGGAGAACTATGTGAGCTCGCAGTTGCTCAAAGATGACTTCAAGCCTCAACAAAGCTGTTTGCTTGCACGCTACAATGATCTGACGACACAGCTTCATAATGGTATGTATCCTTGTGACCTCGGGTTATAATCAAGCCTAAGACTTGACCCAATGAGTATGTATGTCGATGAGGCCAAAACAGTCCTCTGAAATTTGCAGGGACACTTATTTCAAGCCTGACTTCAATCACACATGTAGATGAACTGTTTGACACACTTATTTTAAGCTCCTCTTAACAGTTTGAGAAAATATTTTATTCCAATCCTTATTTTTAATATTTAACCTAATGAAGCATACAGAATAATTTGTTTTATTCACAAACTCAGTTATCCAGATCTAAGCAGAGTCATAGTGAGGAAAAGAGCAGGAAGGCCATGCTGAAGCTTTGCATGACATCTGTTAGTGTTGTGAGTTGTGTGACTGTCAAGAGGAGCAGGAATGTAAGCTTCAGGCAGCTCTCATCTTGCCTTTTTGATTAAGTGTTGTTTCGTCAATTCTTGTTGATATAGTATTGAATTTTTGTTCCATTTCCAGATACTCTGCCATTTCCAAGCCAGATGCCTTCAAGAGCCTTGCTTCCGTCACCTACTTGATTTTCAGGGAGGTCTCGTTAAAATTTACAGTCCATTTTTACTCTTCCCTTTTCTGTTGTTATCTAATTGTCAGAAAATTTCACAATATATGGGTTTGTAGTGGTCTAATTATCTAGCATTTTTCTAAATGATGACCTTGTCCATACAATGGTTCTGTTATGTGGTCTGTTCAACTATCTTCCTCTTCTCGACGTGCTGTGCTCTCATTGTTTCCCGTCATGTTCACAATTTATAGCTTTCATTTTTTTACCTGCAGGGACTTGAGTGGCAATAACTTCATGATTTGATTCCGTATCAGTTGCCAAAAAATCTTAACTACATGTTATTTCTTCCAGCCGATACGAATTGATTCTTTTGTTTACTGAAATTTAGATTTATGATACAGAAAGCGGGGAGAAATAACTTCTCTGGTAACCTTCATGCTCTACCCAACATGATTTCCCTTGAGTACATGTAAGTCGCTGCATATTACAAAGATAAAGATGTAACCTATGGAGTATTTGGTCCCCTTAGACCGTTCAACTTGGTCAACTATGTAATGCACAATTATAAAAGCGGCGCACAATAGTGCGCCGTAGTACACTAAGTAAAGTTGGGTCTGCGGTTACCTGTAGATTAGGGTGAGGCATGACTCCAGATTCGATATCTGAAAACAGAGCATCAGAAAATTTCAAAATCAGTGGGTTAATTTGCTACTGATGAACAGGGTTAGAGGGAACACACCTTCAGAAATTTTCTGCGCGAGAAATGGAGCGATCTTTCCAGCATAGGAATCAGCTCCAATGTAGAACGGATTTGCTACATAATCCTGATGCTCTCTGAACCACTGCTACGAGGAATCGAAACTGTTTAAGGACTCAAAAAAAGAGCTGTTTAAGTGAGCTAATTCGTAGCTGTTGGTTTACTCTGCGCACCTTCTTAATGAACTTCATGAGCTGCTGCGTTGCGGGTATATCTCCAAGTCCCGCATCGTAGCCTACCGGGTTCCGCGAGAAGGAGAATCCGGCCCCCACCGGCCAGTCCACGAAGAGTATGCTCGCCACCTTGGTCCATGTGCTGGGGTTGTACCGCAGCCGCGGAACGCCGCCCTCGTATGGCTCCTCCACGAACTTGAATGGTCCTGCGGTGAAAAAACAAAATTGAGGAGCCTGGTGCAGGTTGATCACTCGGTGATAGGCAGGGGATGATCCAGTTGAAAGCACGAAATCCTCACCGATCTCGAATGCCAGCCCGCTAAGCACGGAGCACCGGTCGCCGCCGGTGAGCCAGAGGAGAAGAGGATCGAGGCTGGGCTCACCCTCAGACTCGACGAAGTAGTAAAAAAACTCCGAACCATTCTCCTCGTCGACCTCTACGTAACCGGTCTGTAGACGGAAGGGAAGGGGGCCGTCTAGACCTGGGAGGCTGGTGACCACCTTCGGCGGCGTGGCGGCGGCGAGGATGTAGCCTGAGAAAGCCACGAAGAGCAGGACGAGCTGCAGAGGCAGCAGTGGCGAACAAGCCATTGCATACGCTCCTGCCAACCGTGAACAATTCTGGAGACGCTATAGTTACTAGTGGTTTCGTAGTTATATAAGAGCGGACAATGCCATCACTATACCAGTCCTTTTTTCTCATTGTTAGTAGTATTATTCAAGGAGAAACATATCGATCTTGAAAGTGACATAACACGTCAGCTGGCACGACCATTATCTAAAAGACAACCACAGCAGATGACCACGAGAAACACGCCGGCACATATGCTGACATGCACAAGTTGCTCCTAACTTTATTTGTTGCTAACTTTATTTGCTCGCAAAGACGTGGACCATAAATATACATCCGACAACGCCTCAAAAGAAATTGCCATTTTTTGGCCAGTCATGAATATTACTCCTTCCTTGGCCTTGTCCCGTTCAAGGCCACTTTTGGAACCGAGGAATTCTTTTATTTTCTATATTTCTTCTATAAATTAAGCCAATCCTTGTAAAATTTTCTATATAATCCTTATGAAAATATAAAAATCATGTGTTACAAATGAGCCTGAATCATTTCGATCTTGTCGTCCCAGTCAAAAGACTGAAAATGAAATCCAGCGCTGCCCACAGACCCAATTTCTCTTCCTGACAGCAAAGCCCATCCATTCATCTTTCTGGAATCTGCACTAAATCAGAACACTAAGTGTGTTGGTTGGTTGGAGGATAAGGATAGATGAGACCGTTCCATCCATATTTTTTGGGACTAGAGTGGATGATCTGGTTTTCTATTTGACTAGAGGATTGAGGGAGCTCGGATGACGTAATTAACATAATAATACTAGATTGAGGATAGTAAACTTATTAATGCATTGTTTTTACATAGAAATCATCTAAATATTAATTAATAATAATTAATGCTTATTATCACAAATTATGCTCCAACTTTATAAAAAACAAATTTAGAATATATAACTTATCAAATATAATCACCTATTATTAAATACTTCAAATAAAAGAGAGATAATTCCCACTAATTACATTACTACGCCAATAAGCAAGCCTAAACAAGGTGAAAAGCTCATGCAGAAAAATTTCATAGACCACTCTATTCGGTATCATGAAGATTATTTCTTGAAGTTAGATGACTCCCTGTCTGTCCATCAACTAAATAACACAAAAAAGAGATGAGACGATCTCACGGAGATTCACCCATCGAGCTAAACCCATCCTTCAAGAAGTCATGTGGTCAATATAAGTAGCAGCCAGATAATCAAATTGACTAGTGTTAGCATCATTGATTTGAACAAAATAACAGTCGCTTTCACATCAACAATTTCATTTAGTGTAGGTTGCCTGTTCGCAACCCCAATCGGCAGCAATTACTACAATATATGATGACTAGTATTGAAAATTTAGTGAAGCTAGCGATCCATGTTCACCATCATTCGGTGACATTTTTGAAAAATATTATAGCTGAATTCCTTTTCAAAAATATTTGATTTTTTTTGTGATGGTGCAAGAACATTACAAAATCAATTAGATTGTGACAAAAACATAGTCAAAGTTTTTTTGCTCAGATGTACCTATCAAAGATGTCAAATAATCATATCTATTTCATAAAAAGCACAATTTTCTTTTCTACGTACACACGCTAAAATGTCCCCATGAGTTAGACTATGTGCACATAGAAAATGCACTCAGAGTTATCTCTTTTTACAAATCTGACAGATAAAATCTCTACATAGACTCTCTTACAAATCTAATGGATGAGCTCTTTCGAATCATTCAAATCTTTAGCCCACACGGACCCTTGTTAGTTAACAAAACATAACTACCTAAAACAAATATATGAGATCCCAGAAAAATTGTTGGAAAACAAAAAAAATTTATTTTAATATTAATATGTTATTTCTTAAGTTAATATTTTTCTTTAGACAAAGCATTAGCATGGCCATTGGTACTAGTAACAATAAAAAGGTCACTATGTGCCAGCGCCGCATGCCAGTCAGCCCTTCATGGGCCAAATACTCCTCTGGCCTCATTGTAAGGGACCATGACAATGTTGTCTTTATAGGTGGGGCTCATTGCAGGTGGTAGTAGCTATGTCCAAAACACACAATGGTATTATCCAGAATAGACTTCGCATTGGGTCCCACAATTAGTTAAAATAAAGATAAACAACAACCACTAATAACTCTTTGTGCATGAGGGAAATTGAAAATATCATTTTAAATTTGCTTATGGCTGGTCCATACTTTTGTATTTAATATTATAGGGACTGGTTTCACAAAGGCTCAAATAAAGCTCTTGACCTCTTGGGTGTTTGAGGTGGCGATGAGCCAGTCATCATTACTTGATTACTAGCTATGGCCTACCTCTCGCATGTTGGAAGGATGAAAAGCAATTTCTACGTGTGATGTTGTCCAATGCGTTGTCTTGTTGTCCCAAATCCTTCATCATGGAATAAATTAAAAAAAACATGGTGAATCCGTAGTGACAGCGTGACTGACAGCACTGGCGAAGCTAGGATATACTATCCTGGTGCACCGGCACCAGGCTAAGTGAAAAATTTTACACTAAGATGCTTGTTAGTACCAGTTAACTGTTTAAAAAATATTTTACACTAAGATGCTTGTTCGTACAGTTAATTGTTTAAAAATAGGCATAAAATATCATAGTGGCACCACCCTCTGCTGGAGCCTCTAGCTTCGCCACTGCCTGACAGGCACTGACTATATACTCTATTGACTCACACTCATGGTCTTTTAGGCCCGATTTTTTCTTCACTTTTCCCTATAAATACTTGCATCTATTGCAATTTTAGACACAAACTTAACATATATATTCCATAAATCCCATGTTTCGAACATTCTTATATTTTGCATAAAATCTGCAATTTATATTCAACTATGCACTAAGCTGTACATTGTAAGAAAAATAATCATACTCCAAGGTAACTAATGTAAATACTTTACATAGATGAACAACATATGCCAATATCACAATGTATCTTCCTTCTTATGTCACATCATCTTGCAAATTGGAAACTCCAACTTACCTGCGTTGAACTTCTTTCAAGCGGCGACCCACACACTAATCCAATTAAATGAAAAGAGAGACAATGTTATAAGCCGTTCAAATAATCAAGGATTAACAAGATGAAGTTTCATCATCCAAACACCTAGTGAGAAGGGGGCGTTGATCTGCAAGATGCGAAGCTCATCCATGAATTCGTGAGGTGGAAGGAGCTCTGAGGTGCTTTAGGCCTCATTTGTCTCATTATGGAACAGTTCAGAAACAGGGTGGGACAAGTGGAATTGACCGATCTAGTTTTAAAATATGGTACGACTAGGAACAACCATTCTGATAGGGTCAGCTTGGTTTGAAAATCGTCTATCCCACCCATCCCAGACCTTCTCAGCATGTAACGAAACACTACGTATCAAGTGTTGCAACGAACTCGACTGACAGGAACAAGATGGCACAAGTTTTATTAGAGCCATGAATACATTACTTGTATTAAACTGAGCAGTGGGATTAGAGGAGCTATATATTCAATCATACACATGGTTTAAGTACACATGAATCCACTCAATTCTGTTGCTTTGGGGCCTCAAGTGCGGACACTTGTGTTGATGGATTTGGGGAGAATGTGTGTGGGTCCCTGCATGTCCTTGAGTGAGGATGCACTTAGGCATATTGAAATATCCCCGAGTGATTTCCGAGTGTGAGACAGACACTCTGGGATGCTTGACCTTTCTAATATGTTCTCTTTTCACACTCATGGATAGTATGTTTTAACACTCAGGGATTTGATTTTTTTTTTTGGTACTGACATTATGTTTTCATGCATGAATGCAACAGGAATCTGTTTGATTTGAGTTTAGACTTTTATTAGGAATGACAGGGTATATGAACCTTCTGATTCCTAAGTTCTTGATGCTATTAGCTTTTAACTTCTTCTTTGACAATTAAAGTTATTGAACATGACTTTTAATTGTTTGAATAAGATGAATAGTCAAATATGATGTTAGAAGTTAACGACGCTAACAGTTGAAACCTACTCGTAGAGTACCACATATACCCACTTCTTTATTCACTTCCTAAGACAAGATGGTTATTTAAAAAGATCGTTTTTTGTTTTATAATAAAATACAATAAATGTTTGAGCACAAACAAACATTATAGGAAAGTAAATTGTTCTGAATAAGTTAAGCAATAGCAAGATCTTTTATGTTCTGAATAAGTTAAGCAGTAGCAAGATCTTTTACATTAACAAGTAACTTTAAACATACTACATCAAAAATTTGTTTTTATTATAAATATAACATATATGAGACAAATCAACGGCTACTGCTAATGGATCAGCATACTAAAATTAATTTCAGCTTGTGCCTAATGGATGAAGGAAGGGTTAATGATTTTTCTCGATATCTCTATTACCAAAGACTACCCATATAAAGTTGATACTGGAAAAAGGATAAAATCTGATTAACACTGCAAATACAACTTTTCTCGTTTAGAAGTGAGATATTTGCCCAAAAAATTGCAGTCCTTGGTGAGTGGTGGTCTTATCGATCACCCCCAACCGAATTGTGCTGATAGGTGCACCATGTCCAATCCATAAGTGTGAATCCAAAACCTGTGAGCAACCTTTTCGGCTGACTTTACTCCATTCGTGAACCGCGTGAGGCTGGACCCCATTATCAATAGATAACGTACCGCATGGAGCGAAGCAAGTGAGCATCCAGTCCAGCTCTCACTGTCAATGTATCATTCTCACCATTCTCTGATCCCGTACCAGCACCGACACAAGGAAGGGCCTCCAATACTTAGCTGAATTTTTTGGTTCATTACGGACCATTGAAATACAATGATTGGACTGGGTTCGATCGTGCCTTTAACGGATTGAATTTTGATTATGGCCTGTTTATAAACAAAAGGACGAGTCCATGGATCCTGTCAATTCTTAATGCTGCAAGAGCCTTCGGCATTGTGGTTGTACAACAATTGTAGTACGAAAGTTTAAAAGGTGTATAACGACATTAATCTTTGGGATATAAAACTATATGCAAAATAATGATAAACAATTCAAGACATATTTTTTTAATATGTGTTATGATGTGCTTTATCATCTCATAAAGTTTTATCTTAGGATTACTTTTGTGCACAGATAATTAAAAAAGATAAATCGTATTAGGGAGGGGTAATTGAATAAACTAAAACATAGTTTAAGGGTTATTTGGACTTCGACTATATTTGAGAAGAGTAAATTGGACTTTATTCTAAATATTATATGTTAACATAAATTTAGAAGGGATAAATCTACTTTACCCCCAACCCTCCAACTGTTGATGCTAGCCCACTTCACCCTCTCAACCATAAAATCGAATATTTTACATCCAGATCTATTCAAAACCGTTTAGATAATCCTCTAGAGTGGTTTAACCCTACGTGACAGTACACATGAGTAATGACATAGCACTGTATCATTCTTTAGGCAAATTTGTCTACAGGACACCGTTCGTGTGTTGATTTGTCTGCGTCACACTGCCCGAAGTGATTTAGGCCACAAGACACCGTTGTTTCGAGTATTTACCTCCAGAACACCGCAAAGAATATTCTAGGAATATTCTGTGGTGAAATGTCGATCTTGCCCCAGCCTTCTTAACTGTACCATGGCGTCGTGGCCGCCCTTCACACGACAGAGGCGATCCACTGCGGCTAGTGCGCGCTCAGGCTCACCGGCGCTGCCCTCCGCCACGCGCTTAGTCTCACCAGGCTTACCGATGCCATGATACTTGTTGATAAGGTCAAGGGTAGGACTGACATTTCAACACGGAATATTCTCAAAATATTTCTTGCCGTGTCCCGAAGACAAATATTCAAAATTGCAGTGTCTTGTAGATAAATATCAATCGAACAGTGTGATATAGACAATACAACCTATAAACGGTGTCCCACAGACAAATTTCCCCATTTTTTATCATCTCATTTATTTGCTCGCGCTTGTACTTGTTCCTAAAAATATTCATCTTCTTCATAATAGAAACCTCAGGCATATATCTCCACATAATTTCTGGCTCTCATCCCACGAAACAATCAAGTAATTTTTTCAATGAAAAAAAATAAAGTGTGCCAAAAATTTTCTGAACTATTCTCATTTAATGACTGATATTTATAGTCTAATAAAACGTTGATACGATTTGAGACATTTTAAAACTATCTTACTATGTCATTGTGTATGTGGATTGCCATATAGGCAAAACCACTTCTAAAACCATTTTAAGGGGTTATTTAAATGGTTTTGGATAGTTTAGGGTGCAAAATATCTGATTTTATAAATGAGGGGGTGAAGTTACGGGGGTGAAGTAGACTTATCCCAACTTGGAACTACATAATTACAAATGCTATTACTGAAAGAAACTAGATAAGTAGTCCCTTCTTCCATGGCGGTGTTCCATCCTTAATTGTGGCTGAAGGTGAATAGCAGATTGTAGTTGCATCACTTGTTATAATTGGTCCATGACTAATGTCATACCCCATTTCTAGGGTATCATATGTTCTCCATACCAATCCCTGGATCAGTATTTGGTACACACAAACATAGTAAAAATCATAACATGTATAATAATTATTACAGGAGTCATCCCAAATAGGTCTTACAAAGCATTGTCTTAGCTTACATTCATCGGGATGAACGAAGCATCCCGGAAAGCATCACAACACACTTTAAACAAAAGCACTACTAAAGCACCACAAGCAACTTGAGCGAAGAACGAGACATCTATGCATTACCGTCGACTTCCACTTCTTCTTCTTCTCCATCTGAACATTAGCGGCAAGGGTGAGTAATTAAGGTACTCAACAAGCTCTAACTCTAGCATGGAGTTATGCAATATGGTTGTAGCAAGGGAGGCCAATTAGGGCTATAATTGCGAAAGCAAGTTTTATGCAAGGCTTACTACAGAAGATTTGCAAAAGAGAGTAAAGCATTCGTTTGTCCATATTTTAGTGAGGTTGGTCCTGAGGGAGAATAGAATCCATCCCGTGAGTACCTAAGTTTTAAGTAGGGCACAAGTACGCTTCCGTACCATCCCTCGACATTTACAGCCGTCACTTTCCAAAAACATAGGCCACTACGCCCACTCACCCTAGTCAAGGAATGTCATGAAAACTAATCACTGAGAACCCACGGCTATTTCGGAAGGATTTTACACTCTGCAGAGATTGTACACTTTTTCCACGGGCTATGCTATCTTGCACGACAAAAGTCACATAGCCTTCGACCCGTCAAACCTAAGCTTCTCATAGATTCCGCCCAAGTGTCCAGGGGCCATCTCTCAGGGTTTTCCAGGCTCCGATGACGCGATTAGTGCTTTCCCAGAGCCGGATCATGGGAACTACATCTGCGTCTTTTTCTGGTCCCTTTGTCACAAGGTGATTACGTAAACTAGGGGCTCTATCGAAGGCTAGACCGTGAGCAACTCGCGTCCACTTCCTGGTAGTCTCGTGTCCTACTGACCTCCTAGCGGCTTGATATGACAGTCTCAAGTGACGAATCGGGTCCTGCCCATGATAGGTTCTTTGGTTGCACGAGAATCACTAAGTTGAGCATCCAATGAATTGGTCTTTATATGGCAGGGGTGATGCACTCGTTCACGGCAGGTGGACTACACCGAAGAGCAACACCTAACACACAGATTCACTAGCACCAACACTTTTTGTGAGCCTCGCGCCACACTCGGAACCTCCTTCACCTAGTCAGAAGTTGCACTAATACCCAACCCACTTTATTTGAGCTCACACCACCAAACTACAATTTACGCATTTTGTAAGGTAATAATGTAAGGTGCGGTGATGTTCGAAGCATCACGAGGGGTCCTAAGCATACTAGTAATCAAGGCAACTTTTCGGTCATTAAAATAACTAATGACAAAAGATCCTATGTTTAACAAGGGTGCGTCAACAACATGTAATCAAGGCATATAGTACTATTAATGACAGTAACTGAGAATAATATAAATATACTAACAATGTAGGTAGTAATTAAGCAATGGTTTTAAACATAGATAACATATCATGCAAGCAATCAATATTTAGGCTGTAATGGGTGCATTGAAAAATATAGGATAAATATGAGCAAAAGGTGTTAGAGATTTCCTTTGAAAGCGTCCCCAGGCTCCTTCTCGTAGTCCGGGTCTTCAGGCTCCTCGTCACCAAGCTCCTCGTCGGCTACACGTTACACAATACAATAAGTCTATCATAAAGCTATAAATAAATTCTATAAATAAATTAAAACAAACAAGGGTTCTGGATATTTGGTATGTTTCAAGGTGTGGGGATCATGACAATGATTCCGTAGGTTCAAAGATCATTGAAAACGGAGCTCGTATGTGTGTTTTATGCTAAAAACGAGTTCTAGGGCTTTTCTGAAATTTTCCAGTATTTCAGCAAGGGGCTGATCTGAAATTTCTAAAAGAGGCTGTGAAAAGTGCTAAAATAATTGGGCTGAGTGTGAATTCTTCCTAGTGCGAAGTGCTACTGAAAAATGGGATTTTCTGGGACTTTTGGGAATTTTTCTTGTACTGGAAAAGTCCCGAAATAACTTTTCGTGTGCATTGGTTCGGGTGGCCGTAGCATTTTGCCGTGAGTGGCTGACGCGTGGGTCCCCGTGTCTGTGTGAGAGCGCCCTGGTGCGCCGTGAGCCATGAACTTGGCTCACGGTGTTTGTGAGTATGGTCCACGTGGACCGGGTCTATGTGCGGGGGTTGTGAGTATGGTTCACTGGACCGGGTCCATGTGCGGGGTGTAGCTGGCATGCTTGAGGGGCTGACTGACAGGACCCGACGGCCAGGGGGACGCTGCCAGGTGGGCCAAGGGGTGGCCCCACCGGTCGGGTGCCGTTAGGCACGGCTGGCCAATGGCTCGGGACAGAGCCGCGCGGCGGCGCTCCGGCCAATCCTTGTAGGAACTTCATCATCGGCCGCCGGAAAGCCCGTGAGAGGCGCGCTCCCAGGCTCCCGTTCATGGCAGCTCTTGCAGTGGGACTCGAAGCACCGGCGGTGGCCGGAATCGATGGCAGCGCCGTCCGGAGGAGCGCGACGCGAGGTTCCCTCGCCTCTATCGCGGGCCAAGCTGGGCCTCTAGCAGGTGTAAAATGCGCGTGTGCGTGCTGTGGAGCTAGTAGGTGGTGTGGTGTGGCGGATAGCGCCTAACACGGCTGCGGCGGCATGCCGGAACAGGGTCTGCGGCGGCGTGCCGTGTGCCCATGGCTTGGTCGGGTTTGTGCTGCTCGAATCGAGCGTGTGAGCACCGCGGCGTCATGGTGATGTTCCCAGGCATTTCCCTCTAGCCAAAGGCGGTTCAAAGCCTGCCGGCGGCAAGAGGGCGCTGCGGTGCTAAGGGGGTGCTCGTGGCCAAGCCGGCACGGTGAACGGCAGCCTATGACCGAAGGTCAGGGAGGCCCCACGGGTCTCAGGGGTGCTCAAGGGCCGGCTAATTGAGTGGTTTGGTGGCTGGTGGTGAGAAATTTTCCGTTGAGGTCATGGCGACCGGAGGTGGGGAAGGAGGCGTGGCTAAGAGAAATTGGGCGGCAGGGCTTACTGATGCAGGGTCAGAGGCGCGCGCGGGGGCACTAGGAGGGGCTTGCCACTTTTTATAGCCGCTCAACCGGGCCGGAGGCTGGCGGCAATGGCAGGGTGGCGGCTCGGCGTCTAGGCAGGCGGCCTCAGAAACACGTGAATTTGGCTCGGTCAGCGGGTTGGCGGGGATGGTGGGCCGTCTGAGAGCTCGCTAAGAGGCTGCGCGGTGGGTCTCCTGGCCGGAGCTCCCAGTTGCCGCGGCGGCATGCGCGGCGCGGCAGGGGAGTATGATGGCGCTGCTCCTTGAGGGATTGGGCGCAGCGAGATATGGTCGGGCCGCGCGATGATGAGCCTGGCATGGCCTCGCGGCGTCCCGAGGTCAACTCCCGGCAGGAGGAATGATGACGCGGATGCGGCGAGCGGGACGCTGCACCAGGTTTTGAGGCGATAATGCCTGAGATTCTCTGCGATCCTGAGCTTGGTCGGCACGCGGGGTATCCAACAAAGATCCGGTCGGAGGGCGGGGACTAATGGCGCGTCGGGGGACACGTTGAGCAGAAGCTCGCGCAGCCATTGGGCATGGCGCGCATCCGCGCTGGAAGAAGGAGTGGGCGTGCACGTGGGCTTGGGCCAACGGGGAAGGGAAAGGAAAAACGGCCCAGGCGCGGTGGCGGGGAAAAGAAAATGGGGAAACGGGCCGGGCCGGCTAGGAGAGGAAAAAGGGAAATGCGACCCAAAGTGCATAATTCAAATTTCCTTGAATTTGAATTTTCAAGATTTGAATTTGGGAGAATTTGTGTATTTGACTAACCAGAATCACTTCAAACGCCAAGGAAAATAAAACAAGAAGAAAATAAAAAAGGGACGAAAAAAATAAGCAATCACTTTCAAACCAAAATTTTAGTATTTATGAAATTCAAATTTTATTCTCTTTCTAAATTAGTGATTTTATTTTTGAAAATAGAATTAACTAGGTTTTAGAGGGTGTTACAGGTCTACCCCAATTAAAGAAATCTCGTCCTCGAGATTTGAGTTGCTTACCAAACAGGTAGGGAAATTCTTTTTTGAGGAAGTTTTCTCACTCCCAAGTAGCTTCGGCCTCAGTGTGGTTCCGCCATTGAACTCAGTAGATGTTTATGGCCCTTCTTCGTGTTTGTCAGGTGGTCATATCCAAGATGCGCTCAGGCAACTCTTGATACCGCAAATCTGGTTGTAAATCCATGGCTTCTAATGGTACTTATTGTTCTGGCACTTGCAGGCATTTCTTTAGTTGTGACACATGAAAGATTGGGTGTATTTTTGATAGCTCTGTGGGGAGATCGAAGCGATAAGCTACAGTACCAACCTTGTTGAGGATCCTATAAGGCCCAATGTAGCGAGGTGCTAATTTTTCTTTAACCTGGAATCTCTTTGTCCCACGAATTGGGGACTCTTTCAGGTACACGTGATCCCCTTAATAGAAGGTAAGGTCCCTTTGTCGGTTGTCTGCATAGCTCTTCTGCCAACTCTGTGCTGTCCTCAACTTTCCCCGTATCTGCGCTACTTGTTCCTCAGCGTCCTTGATTAGGGCTGGCCCAAAAAATGACCGCTCTCCTACCTCAGACCACATTAATGGGATCCAGCACTTATGGCCATATAGAGCTTCAAATGGTACTGTCTAGAGGTTGGCTTGATAACTATTATTATATGAGAACTCTGCGAACGATAGACTTTTCTCCTAATCTTTTCCATAAGTTAGGACACAGGCCTGAAGCATATCCTCAAGTATCTGGTTCACTCATTCAGTCTGTCCGTCAGTCTGTGGGTGATAAACTGAGCTAAAGTTCAAACGACTTCCAAGCAGATCGTGCAGACTCTTCCAGAACCTTGAGGTGAATTGCGACCCACGATCTGACACTATCCAGGACGAAACTCCATGTAACCTTAGTACATTATCTATGTAGAGTTGTGCCAGCTTATCTCCTGTGTAGACCTTTTTCATTGGTATGAAGTGGGCAACCTTAGTGAACCTGTCCACTATAACCCATATTGAATCATTTCCTCTACTGGTATGCGGTAGTCCCATTATAAAGTCCATAGAGATCTCATCCCACTTCCAGAGAGGAATATGCAAGGGTTGCAATAACCCTGCTGGTCTCTGATGTTCCGCTTTTACCCTCTGACAAATGTCACACTGAGCTACAAACTGTGCTATGTCTCTTTTCATCCCTCCCACCAATATTTTTGCTTCACATCTTGGTACATCTTGGTGGATCCCAGATGGATTGAGTTAGCTGAGTTGTGAACTTTGTCCATAATAGTGATCCTGAGTTTGTTAACATTAGGTACACAGATCCGTGCCGCGTACCATAATGTTCCTTGTTCATCAACTCGGAATCTTGTGGCTTTCTCCACCTTGGTTGCTTCTTTCAAACTTTGTATCTTGGGGTCTTGAGTTTCTGCCTGCCATATTTCTTCCATTATTGTTGGTTGAACTGTGAGACCTTCCACCTCATCAAGTTCGGCTATATGGAGATTTAGTCGACCCATTTCTTTAACTAGATCAGGGCCCTTGTAATTTCTCTTCTCAGGCGGTGATGAGTCCTGTGGCTCAGTGCATCGGATACCACATTCTTCTTTCTAGGATGATACTGCACATCTAGGTCATAGTCTTTTATCAATTCTAACCACCTTCTCTGTCTTAAATTCAACTCAGCCTCGGTGAAGATAAACTTCAGACTCTTATGATCCGTGAATATCTGGCACTTGTTTCCAATAGAGTAATGCCTCCAAATTTTCAGGGCGTGAACAACTGCGGCTAATTCTCAGTCATGGGTAGGGTAGTTTTCTTCATGTTTCTTTAGCTGTCTGGATGCGTACGCTACTACTCTTCCATCTTGCATTAGCACACATCTCAATCCCTGGCGAGATGCATCACAATAAACAACAAAGTCCTTACGGATGTCTGGCAGTATCAGTATAGGTGCGGTGGCGAGCTGTGATTTTAGTTTCTGAAAACTATCTTCACACTTATGCGTCCATTCAAACCTCTTATCTTTTCGAGTGAGCTTGGTCAGTGGTTTAGCAATCTTGGAGAATCCTTTGATGAACCTCCTATAATATCCTGCTAAACCGAGGAAACTTCTGACCTCAGTGGCATTGGTCGGTTGCTTCCAGTTGGTGACAGCTTCAACCTTGGATGGGTCTACGGCTACTCCCTCGGCGGTGACAATATGGCCGAGAAAGGCAACCTCTTGCAACCAAAACTCACACTTGCTGTATTTGGCATACAACTGATGCTCTCGCAATCGGTTGAGTACTATCCTCAAGTGAGCTTCATGTTCTGTGGCATTCTTGGAATAGACAAGTATGTCATCTATGAAGACAACAACAAATTTGTCTAACTCCTCCATGAAGATTTTGTTCATTAGATTCATGAAGTATGTTAGGGCATTAGTCAGACCAAATGGAATTACAGTGAACTCATATTGATTGTAACGAGTGACAAAGGCTGACTTCATTATGTCACTCTCTCTAATTTTTAGCTGATAGTACCCAGATCTTAGATCGATTTTGAAAAATACTTGGCACCATTCAGTCGATCAAAGAGGTCATCAATCTGAGGTAGTGGGTACTTGTTCTTTATGGTGACTTCGTTCAAGGAATGATAGCCTATGCACATCCTTAGACCCATCTTTCTTCTTCACAAAAAGCACTGGGGCTCCCTAGGGAGATGAGCTAGGGCGAATGAATCCTTTCTCCTACAATTCTGCTCTTTAAGCTCTGCTAGCTCGTTGGCTTCCATTCTATAGGGTCTCTTAGCTATAAGGGTTGCTCCAGGGCTCAAGTCAATGACAAACTCAATATCTCGATCCGGGGGCATCTCCGGTAGCTCTTCTGAAAACACATCTGGGTATTCGCATACTGCCAGCACTACTTCTATGGGGATGGCCTCCATGATATAGATTATGGGCCTAGATGTTTCATGGGGTTGGCATTCTACAGTGATCCCTTTAGGATTTGTGGCAATAACCTTGTGTTCATCACATAGTATCTTTCTTTTATGAGCAGCTAGCCAATCTATTCCTAGAATCACATCTATCCCTTCTGACTTGAGAACTATGAGATCGGCAGCAAACTCTACCCACTTAGAGAAATTTTAACCCCTAGTGGGCACTCAATAGTTGCCCCAGGGGATCCAGTCATCATTGGTCTTTTAAGTAGGACCGATGGTAGACTACTTATCTCAGCAAACTTCAAAGAAACGAAAGAATGTGAGCTCCAGTGTCGAATAAAACTGTAGCGAGAGTAGAGTTGACTAGATACTCATCGAGTACAACACCAAGCGTGTCCTCCACTTCGTTGGCGTAGACGTGGTTGACGCATCCATGTCCGTACTGTTGATGCCTCCGTGGCTGTCTTGGAGCTGACGCACTGCGTGACACAGCTGATGCCATAGGCCTCACCCTGGAGTTTGCCAGAGCAGCAACTGGTGGCTTGTTGTGTGGGCAGTTGGCCACCAAGTGCCCAGGGTCACGGAAGTGGAAACAAGCTCTCACCACATTGGATGCCTGGTTCATGCTAGGATTTGGGCGTGGTGCTGGTGGTGCCATGGGCTGACGAACTAACTGTGCAGACTACTGGGGCTGCTACTGACTACTTCCACGTACCCGATACTGCGTGGTTGGCTGATACTGTGGCCTCAGGAACCTCTCAAACCAAGGGCACTGGTTTCGGTTCTGATGCTTGAAACTAGCTTGTGCTTCCTTTCGCCCTCTAACCCAGAGCGGGCATCCTCCAGCAGTAGAGCCCTGTTCATCAGTGTATTGAAATCAGGGTAAATGTGAGTCACCAGCTATGTCTTCATAGCAGAGTGCAGACCCTTAAGGAAGCGGTCTTGCTTCTTCCTATCAGTGTTGATATCCTCAGGGGCATAGCGTGCAAGCTTCATGAACTTTTTGATGTACTGGTCTTTGCTTCAGAGCATAGAAATCATCTGCCTCCATGGACATGATCCCTTCAGGGATGTGGTAGTCGCGAAACGCCTGCTGGAATTCCTCCCAGCTAAGTGTGTCAGGGTCCGCGACTGCCTCCCTGTAGTTGTCTCACCATTCTTTCGCTGCTCCCATGAGCTGATGCATAGCAAGCACCACCTTCTCGTGGTCATTGGCTTCCACCACACGAAGCTTCTTGATGATGTCACGCAGCCAGTCAACGGCGACGAGGGGCGCTTCAGTGGCACCATCAAAGACTGGGGGTCAGAGCCTCATAAATTCCAACATCTTGTTCGTTGGGTAGAGGCCTCCACAGTGAGTCATTCCTTGGGCAATGGCGCGAAGGAGCTGTGTCTGTGTAGCCATCACATCCACCAAGGTCTCAGGTGGGGGTGGAAGCTCCATCCCAACTGCTCTTTGCTCTTGGGCCGCGGAGGCACCTGGTGCTTGAGTCACAACCGCCCCTTGCTTGGCTGCTCTTGCCACAGCCCCAGCAGCGTCTCCTGCTTCTGCAACTGGTGTCGAGGCGGAGTGGGCTTCTTCATTCTCACCATGCTGGCTGGACTATGCTTCTTCCTGCAATGGCTGCCAGCTCCTGCCCCTGACAACAAAGGGACGGCTGTTGGCAGGCGCTCCTCTCCTGGCAGCCCTTCCCCTAGCCGAGCGTTCTTCCTGGGCTTTGATGTTGTCTGCTTGGCGAGCTTGGATGCGAGTTGACTTGAGACGCACCATCTGTGGACCAAAAGGCAAAAGGGAGGGGTTATTGATACGCAATACAATTAGTGGAAATTTTTAAGTGATCTTTAAGTTGCTTAAGACACACATAGCACTCATAAAAAGATCCAGAAACAAACATGCATTCCACCAAACAAGTCTTAGATTACATAACTCACAACACCATAGAGGGATACACATAGGTCACTACTCGATACAAGACTACAGGTTGTCCATCTGCTACTACTAGAACAATCACACCGAACCCATCACAACAGAACTAGTAGTGCTCCCTCCATCCACACGTGTCACATAGGTGCTCACTGTCCCAAGCTGTGCTCCAAGTAGTCACGGCGGGTGGTGTAGCACTCGCTGCGCAGCTCATCGGATGAGGGTGGGTCAACACCAATAGTGACGTGGACCAGGTCAGTGGACTCATTGTGGTGCTCGTCGAGGAGCTCCACACTAGAGTCGTCGCGAGGAACCTCCTCCATGGGGTCCTCCTCCGCAGGGTCCTCCTCCATAGGGTCCTCCACCATGGGGTCCCCTCCTCCACTCTCGGTGTCGCTTCCACCACTTGGTGGAGTGGAGTCGACCTCGGTGTCGCTCTCGAAGGGAACGACCCAGAGGCGGTGCTTAACAGTGCAGTAGAGGTCAGAGCAGTCGTCGATAAGGCCGTGCTCGGCCCACTCAGCCAAGATCCCCGAGGGGGTCTTCTCGGTCCGGCCAACTCGATGCCTAAGCGACACCTCCACTGCAATAGTGGTCAGGACGCTCGCAGCGAGAGGTGGGCAGTCGTCGTCGCCCAAGGTGGAGAAGGCGAGCGTAGTCCAACCTGGCGTCATGCGCTGTGGCCGGGCCACAATAGCGTCGTGGGTGGCTTGGTCCAGAACAGGCGCCTGCGGGGGTAAGACCCGCTCCCCGTTCAGACCACGTGCAAAGACCTGCTTGCGCAGTGAGCTTTATACGTGCGCCCTTGCGCTTGCGAGCTGCCTTGCTCGCCTTGGTGTTGCCCGAGGTCTCCTGGGCTGTCGAGTTGCCAGGAGCTCGTGATGAAGTTGCAACAGTGGGGACACCCTTCCTTGCAGTACCGCGAGGTCGAGCGTCTGAGGTCTCGGGCTGCTGCTGCAGCCGCTCCCGCCGTTCAAGTAGCTCCTGCTGCAGCAGTGCCACCTGCTGCTTTATCAGCTGCAGAGTCTCCAGCTCCTGGACCCGCTGAGCACAAATCTGAGCTAGGTCCGCACGCAAGGTCTCCTCCCGTGTTCTTGCCAAAGCACGGTTGGCACGGAGCTCGTCCAGCCTCGGTGCGGATGGTGTCTAGCTGAGCTCGGAGGCTCGTAGCCTCAGTCTCGGCATGGTGAGCACGAAAGGTCTCATCTCTCCACATCTCCCAGTAGCTGTCACAAAGGTAGCCCAGGCAAACCAAGTAGAGAGCTGTCTCCTGGAGAGTAGCACTCTCTACAGTCCTGGTGGCACTACAAGAAAATGAATCTTTAGTTACCAAGTTTTAGCGATCAAGTAATTTGGTTACTAAAAATTGACAAATAGTGACCAAAATTTAGTTTTTATTGTAGATATACATTTTTAGTGACCAAGGTATATGCTCATTGGTTGATAAACTCATTTAGTTACTAAGGATTCCCTAGTTGCTATTTAGATTTAGTGACCAACATGTTCAATTGTTGGTTACTATATACATATAGTGACAAGGTTTTAGTGACCAAAATGCAACCAAGATTTTTAGTGACAAAATAGTTATAGTGATTATTATTTCACATATAGTGACAAATAAATTGGTAACTAAAAAATATTTTTCTTGTAGTGTGGGCACTATCAGAGAGTCCACACGTTGTCTCCACACCGAGTTACTTGAGTCCAGTACTGGAAAGTACCAGATCGGAGTAGTCCTAGTGTAGGGCAGTCCCGCGGCACAGTAGGCCCGAAGTGCCTCTCGCGAGATTGCCTGAACAGTGTCATCAAAGGTAGCGCCGGTGTAGAAGAGCACCACTGAAGGGGTGTAGGCTATTGCCGGTGGCAGATAGACGCACACCTGCATCTGACACCTCAAAGTAGTACTCCGAACAGCGTCCCTCCAACGATAGTGAATCATCGGTGGAAGTCTGAAGCGTGACAGGGTACACACTAGCATTGCGAGAAACCTAGGGATAGTCCCTCCACACACAGCCGTCACTTTCCAAAAACACGGGCCACTACGCCCACTCACCCTAGTCAAAGAATGTCATGAAAACTAATCATTGAGAATCCAAGGCATTAGCATGCCATAACCAAGGCAACGGCTATTCTGAAAGGATTTTATATTCTGCAGAGGTTTGTGATATCCTGGCCCAAGTGAGAAAAAGGCCCATAGTGGCTAGTATAAGTTTAGTACCACCTTGAAAGTTGAGGAGGATAGAGACCAATTTAAATACCCGGCTATGAAATGTGGAATAACTCGGGT
Organism: Zoysia matrella; assembly: GCA_001602295.1. NCBI lineage: Eukaryota > Viridiplantae > Streptophyta > Magnoliopsida > Poales > Poaceae > Zoysia > Zoysia matrella. Next base: position 68,751 of record BCLG01001119.1, on the reverse strand, counting down.
TAACCTTTTTACGCAAAGCGAGGACGAAAGCGTAAGCAGTTATTCTGCGATGTGGGACCCGCACGACGTGCGAGCAGGTCTGGAGCCGTATTTCGAGACTGGGATGTTACAGAATGGTATCAGAGCTGACTCTTGTGGTTTCACAAGCGTGTACGTGCCAGGGGCACGGGTACGGTGTGCATGGCGCGTGGACACGGCATGACACGTATACCGGCACTGGGTGTACAGATGTGGCTAAGAGAGGAGATCCTGGATACATCTGTCTCGAAAGGGTAAATTGGTCCACTTCTCAACGAGGACGTTGAGTCTTAAGGGGGGGGGGAGAATGTGATATCTTGGCCCAAGTGAGAAAGAGGCCCATAGTGGCTAGTATGAGTTTAGTACCACCTTGGAAGTTGAGGAAGATGGGGACCAATTTAAATACCTGGCCATAGAATGTGGAATAACTCGAGTTAACCCTTTTACGCGAAGCGAGGACGAAAGCGTAAGCAGTTATTTTGTGAGGTGGGACCCGTATGACGTGCGAGCAGGTCTGGAGCTGTATTTCGGGACTGGGATGTTACAAGGTTGTCCACTTTTCTCACGGGCTACGCTATCTTGCGCGACAGAAGTCACATAGCATTCGACCCGTGAAACCTAAGCTTCTCATAGATTCTACCCAAGAGTCAAGGGGCCATCCCTTGGGGTTTTCTAGGCCTCGATGACGTGATTAGTGCTTTCTCAAAGCCAGATCGTGGGAACTACATCCACGTCTTTTCCTGGTCTCTTTGTCACAAGGTGATCACGGAAACCAGGGGCTTTATCTATGGGAAAATACGGTCCCACGATGCGGGCTATCACTTCTATTGAAGGCTAAACCGCGAGCAACTCGCGTCCACTTTCTGGTAGTCTTGTGTCCTACTGACCTCCCAGCGGCTCGATATGATAGTCTCAAGTGACGAATCGAGTCCTGCCCACGACAAGTTCTGTGGTTGCACGAGAACCACTAAGTCGAGCATCCAACGAACCGGTCCTTATATGGCTGGGGCGATGCGCTCGTCCACGACAGGTGGACTACATCGAAGAGCAACACCTAACACACAGATTCATTAGCACCAGCACCTTTCGTGAGCCTCGCCCCACAGCCGAAAACTCCCTTCTCCACCTAGTCACAAGTTGCACTAACACCCACCCCCATTTTATTTGAACTCACACCATCAAACTACAATTTACGCATTTTGTAAGGTAATAATGTAAGGTGCGGTGATGTTGAAGCATCACGAGGGTCCTAAGTATACTAGTAATCAAGGCAACTTTCCGATCATTAAAATACTAAATGACGAAAGATCCTATGTTTAACAAGGGTGCATCAACAACGGGTAATCAAGGCATATAGTACTATTAATAACAGTAACTGACATTAATATATATATATATATATATATTAAGCAATGGTTGGTTTTAAACATAGATAACATATCATGCAAGCAATTAATATCTGGGCTCTAATGGTTGTATTGCAAAATATAGGATAAATATGATCAAAAGGTGTTAGAACTTGCCTTCGAAAGTGTCCTCGGGCTCCTCCTCGTAGTCCGGGTCTTCGGGCTCCTCCTCGCCAAGCTCCTCGTCGCCTGCACGTTACATAAAACAATAAGTCTATCGCAAAGCTATAAATAAATTAAAAGAAACAAGGGTTCTGGATATTTGGTATGTTTCAAGTGTGGGGCTCATGATAATGATTCTGTAGGTTCAAAGATCATTGAAAACGGAGCTCGTATGTGTGCTTTATGCTAAAAACGAGTTCTAGGGGCTTTTCTGAAATTTTCTAGTATTTCAGCAAGGGGCTGATCTGAAATTTCTAAAAGAGAATGTGAAAAGTGCTAAAAGAATTGGGCTGAGTGTGAATTCTTCCTAGTGCGAGGGTGCTACTGAAAAATGGGATTTTCTAACATTTTAGAGAATTTTTCTTGTAGTGGAAAAGTCCCAAAATAACTTTTCATGTGCACTGGTTCGGGTGGCCGTAGCATTTTGCCGTGAATGGCTGACGCGTTGGTCCCGGTGTCGGTGTGAGAGCGCCCTGGTGCGCTGTGAGCCGTGAACTTGGCTCACGGTGTTTGTGAGTGTGGTCCAAGTGGACCGGGTCTATGTACGGGTGGTGTGAGTACGGTTCACTGGACCGGGTCTATGTGCGGGGTGTAGCTGGCATGCGTGAGGGGCTGACTGACAGGCCCCGATGACTGGGGGATGCTGCCAGGTGGGCCAAGGGGGCCCACCGGTCGGGTGTCGTTCAGCACGGCGGGCCGACGGCTCGGGACAGAGCCACGCGGCGGCGCTCCGGCCAACTTGCCGGAACTTCCCCGTCGGCCGCCGGAAAGCCTGCGAGAGGCGCGCTCCCAGGCTCCCATTCAATGCGGCTCTTGCAGTGGGACTCGGAGCGCCAGCGGCGGCCGGAATCGATGGCAGGAGCGTCCGGAGGCACGCGACGGCGAGCTTCCCTCGCCTTCGCCGCGGGCCAAGCACGGCCGCTCTAGTGGGTGTAAAACACGCGTGTGCGTGCTATGGAGCTAGTAGGTGGTGTAGCGTGGCGGATGGCGCCTGACACGGCTACGGCGGCGCGGAGAAACAGTGTCCACGGCGGCGTGCCGGGAGCCCACGGCTCGGTCGGGTTTGTGCTGTCCGAATCGAGCGTGTGAGCACCGCGGCGTCATGGTGACGTTCTCGGGCATTTTTCCCAGGCCAGAGGTGGTTCAAAGCCCGTCGGCGGCGAGAGGGCACGGCGGCACTAGGGGGCCCACGTCACCAAGCCGGCACGGTGAACGGCGGCCTATGATCGACTCCACGGGTCTCGGGGGTGCTCAGGGGCCAGCTAATTGAGTGGTTTGGTGGCCGGTAGCGAGAAATTTTCCGGTGAGGTCACGATGGCCAGAGGTGGGGAAGGAGGTGCGGCTAAGAGAAATTGGGCAGCAGGGCTTACCGATGCAAGTCAGAGGCGTTCACAGGAGCACTAGGAGGGGCTTGCCACCTTTTATTGCCACTCGGCCTGACCGGAGGCCCGCGGCAATGGCGGGGTGACGTCAATGCGGTGGGTGGCTTGGTGTCCGGGCAGGGGCCTCGGAAACACGCTAATTTGGCGCGGTCAGTGGGTTGGCAGGGTTGGCGGGCCGTCCGAGAGCTCGCTAAGAGGCTGCGCGGTGGGTCTCCTGGCCAGAGCTCACGGTTGCCGTGGCGGCGCGCGCAGCGCGGCAAGGGAGTATGATGGCGCTGTGCCATGAGGGATTGGGCGCGGTGAGATATGGTCGGGCCGTGCGATGATGAGCCTGGCAAGGCCTTGTGGCGTCCTGAGGTCAACTCCCAGCAGGAGGAATGGTGGCGCGGGTGCGGTGAGTCGGATTGGATAGCGGGACACAGCGCCGGGATTTGAGGCGATAATGCCATAGATTCTCCGCGATCCTGAGCTTGGTCGACGTGCGAGGTATCCTCGAAGATCCGGTCGGAGGGCGGGGAGTAATGGCACGTCGGGGGACACGTCGAGCAGAATCTCGCGCGGCCATGGGCCATGGCGCGCTTCCGCGCTGCAGGAAGAAGGAGAGGGCGTGCGCGTGGGCTTGGGCCGACTGGGAAGGGAAAGGGAAAAACGGCCCAGGCGCGGTGGCGGGGAAAATAAAAAGGGGAAACGGGCCGAGCCGGCTGGGAGAGGAAAAAGGGAAATGCGGAGCAAAGCGCATAATTCAAATTTCCATGAATTTGAATTTCAAGATTTGAATTTGGGAGAATTTGTATATTTGACTAACTAGTACCACTTCAAACACCAAGGAAAATAAAACAAGAAGAAAAAGAAAAAGGGGGGGAAAAGAAAAATAAGCAATCACTTTCAAACCAAAATTTTAGTATTTATGAAATTAGAATTTTATTCTGTTTCTAAATTAGTGATTTTGTTTTTGAAAATAGAATTAACTAGGTTTTAGAGGGAGAGAGGAAAAAGAAAAATTTAGGATGTAAATTTTGGCTTTTATAATTAGTTCCAAAATTTTAGGGTGGTACAACTGAATAGTGAGGTTGAAACAAGTGAAGTCTTTTGAAACAATATAGCTAACAGCATGAAAAATCAGTAAGGGGGCCGTTTGGATCCAATATTTAGAGGAATGGAAATCTACATAATAGATTAGACTATTTGACTTGGAATTTGACATTTGATAACTTTCTCGTGCTCACAAATAAGCCTACCTCAAATTCATAGGGTGAAAGATAAAAATAGATTCTATAGACCATTAAGCTATAATTCTATTCTACAACTTATAGCACACTCTTATATTCACTTTCCTACAATAGAAATGCAACATATAAGTACATCCCTTGTATGTCTAACAATAAATATACAGATATGTTTCATATACAACTATACTAGCTTAATTAATCTATGCCTAAATTGTAATTATTAGAACAAATTCAATTCCAAGGATCCAAACGGGCCCTAAGTGAATTTTGTTTCTACTTATTGGAATACGCATATCTGTTTCTCAAATACATGCTAGCTACTGAAATCTGGTAGAGTTGCATTTTGTATGGAGCAATGAGGGGACAATTTGGGTCACTCTTTGATGGAACCAACCATGTACTCCAGTACAAATTTGAGCACTAGGTATTCAATACTAAATTGGTACCCAGACGTCAGATTGCATTCATGGAATGGCCATCCTACCTTCATTGATAAGACTCTATCAGAAGATGATATTCAAATTACTTGTGGATACTAAAGATACAAAATGAGTGAATTGTTTTGGAAACTTCAAGCATTTAACATATCAGCTATTGAGATAATAGTAGGAGCTACTCCCTCCGATCCAAAAATGTAAACATATATTTTTGGTCTAGTCAAAGTGAAGTATTTATAACTTTTACTATCAACAGACAAGAATTTATAATGTTCAATAAAGTATGAATGGTGTTATTAAATTCGTAAAACTAACTATCATAAGAAATCTGTAACGACCGAGTTTTCGTACCTTTCGATAGAACCCGATCTTACCTGCTTTCGCCAATCCCAGGAGGTTGGCAGACACGTTTATCACAAGTGATCAATCAAAAACCATAACAGAGTGAGTAAACAAGAAAAAAATAAATTAAATCAATGAGATCATCTATAAAACTTACTGAACTTCTGAAAGCAGAACAAAACTACCAAGAATCAAAGAACTGAAATAGCAGCGAGAACAACGGGCGAGAGCAAACACCAAGATTCCTTCACAGGCAACTCGAGCGCAGGAGTGAACCTCAAACCACAGCTGAAAAGCAGACGAGCATGATCTTCTAGCTGACCTCTGAAAAAGAAGGGCGTGAAAAAGCTGTGTGTACGTGAATACTCAGCAAACCGCGTGCTACCTAGCAACAATGTGTGTATGCAAAGGATAGATTCAAGGATGAAAGCTGGCTCAAGTGCTAAATGCAAGTTTAAAAATATTTTATTTTAAAGATGCAAGAAGTTTTATTTTTAAACAGTTCAATTTTATTATTTTGCCCCATAGGGATCTTCGTTACCCCGAACGGGGGTTCATTTTAAATATCGGTGTAATCTTTACATCTGGTCATAGCTCAAAGGCTAGAGTCCAAAATATTTTAAAACAGAGATAGAGAGAAGAAAACAACACTAATCATCGTGGAAGCTCTAAGGCGGTGTCCCTGCACGAGATGTGGCAATGCGCATTGACTTTAACTCTGCAGAGTATATGCACCTAGACCCACAAAAAGTGCCATCGAGAACCACCGTCATGGTCCCAATAGACACACAAGACCTATTCACAAGCTTTAACTGGTGTTACCTGTCCTTTAGGATAGAGATCTCCGTCGTCTACACTGCCGGGTCCTGGAGCTATGAAGAGCTTACCACAGATCAGGTGAGGTATCTCAATCTCATGTGGGGAGTCGTAACTCTACACCACACTAACACATCACTGCCAATCCAGGACAAACAACCAGTCTTAGCAAGCTTCAAGATCAAGCCTCTGATCATACAGGGTAACGTGATGTGCATGGTAAAGCACTGAGACATGTGACACGACGATCTAGTCCTCATATGCCGAGGCAGGCACTCTCCATCTTCAACGCCAACAACCAACAAACCTCTCAGAAGATCCAAGCCCGAAACCTCCCATGTACCCACAATAGGTACGCCAACAGAGACTTCTCAAGAGTCCCCCAACACCTCATACTCCAGCCTGCCCCAGCTAAATAGTTTGTATAGAATTATTTGCAAAACACACATATTTGAAGCACAGTTTGAAAGTGTTTAACACAAATTCTATTTTATAGTGATAAGGTGTGAAATACCGTAAATACATGTAACTAAGCATGGCTAAGCATAAAAGTAAAATAAAACTAAAGCAACCCTAGGGTTCATAATATGTGGAACGATAAATAGCATGGCTTGAGAATGTTGCTAGCATATTTTAAAACAGTTGCCATGCAAATTATGGTTTCAAAGAAAACATGCAGTTTAAAAACTAGGATCAAAGTTTGGTCTAGGAGCGCAGCTTGCCTTGTGAGTCAAGATCCCATTCGAAACCTGATCCTCATGCAGAACGGTCTTCAAAAACTCATCAACATCTCTAGCTGGACAAATGATATGAAAAACCAGTGAGAAACTGAAAAGGACGACTCAACAACTACTAGAACGGACCCTACAAACGAATATACGGATCAACAAGAACTGGCTCTAGGACACGATCTCCCAATCATGTCTCGAGGAAAGACACGGACTGAGCCGAACATGTGAGATTCGAGACTGGACACGGTAGATGGCGCGTGTCCAAGGATCTGGTCACTCATTGGCCCGAACAGGAAAGAACGGAGGCACGGACACAGTTACAGCCATGTGACCACAAGCTGGGTCACAGCCGAACTGTGGATGCATGTCTAAAGGCTTAGACACGGTGCCTGCCACGTGACCCACGGGATGGTCATCGACTGCATGACTAGAGAATGAACTGGACACCGCATGAGATTTGAATCGGCCTAACCAATGGGAAAAGAAAACAAAGGGACCTTGGGTTCGGTCACAGCCTCACCAATGGGTTCGGTCACAGCCGACTCTGCACGACCTTGGCCTCACCAAAGCTTGAGCCAAAGTTGAAGCAAGGCCGCAAGGATGATGACCGAAGCTGAAAGCGGCGCTGGAACTCGACATGGTCGAACGACCTTGAACTTGGGTTCGGTCACAGCCGACTCTGCACGACCTTGGCCCGAAGAAGGAACGAACTCTGTGCATAATGATACACTTAGACTACAGCACAACTCGCAGCCACGAGTTGCGAACTTTGCTAAGCGATCAAAAAGGTGCAAGTACAAGGGAACAGAGTTCAGCTTGATCCAATCAAGAGCCGACGGCGTTGATGGCACGGAAAACTCTCCAACGAGACGATCGATGAGTTGACCCCAGGAACGACGACGTGGACGGTTGAACCTGCACTCGAAGTGGTGGCTCAATGCAAAACCGACCAAGGAAGAAGACGGAGAAGTCAGCACTCACAGATTGTAATGAAACAATAAGAAACTAAATAGAGAGACATAGATGCTCACCGAGACTTGAGCAAAAGCTGAAGAGAAACTGTGAGAATACATGCCGAGGTGAAGACGGCGTAGCTCAGATCCTGGGCGCCCAAACACGAAGAAGGGCGGTGATCCACCGATCTGAAACAAACGCCAACCATGGCTTATTACCAAGACAGCAGATTAACAGGACACGAAAATGAAGAAAGAAAATGTGGTCTCACCAAGGAAATGGCAGCGGTGTGACAACGACGACGATAGCAGCAGAACTCCTCTGATCTTTCTTCCTCCGAATGAAACTGGACGAGATCAGCACCACAAGAGAAGATGCACAGAAAGGAAAAGAGCTCACCGAGGACCTGAACGCAGGGTGGCTGGTCGACGGAGATGGCGAACAGAACGGTTCAACGAGCAGATCGAGGATGACACGTCACAGTCCGAAACAATGATGAAGAGACACGGGCTGGAGACTGGGTCAACCTGGTGAGGACGGAGCTGGGACGATGAGCAAGATAACAACACGGACAAAGATCGTCGGACAGGGAAGCTTGGCAACGAACGGAAAAACCCACTTCTACAGAGCTCTAACCTACGCGCGAACATGCCACGAAGATGACAGCCAAAACAATAGCAATCTTACAGATAGACTGACCTACTCGATCTCTAACCAAGAGAAAAACAGGCAGCGGCACAAGAGCTCACCGAGATTGAGCGGAGAGGTTGACGCGAACTAGCTGACTGATGGAACTCGAGGGCGTCGACGAAGAGGCTTGGTGACAGGCGTTCAAACAGAGAAGGATGATTGCGACCCACTGATCTGATAAGAACAATGGGAGTACAGTTGACTGGCTGATGACGAAGGGCTCCCCACTGCCAATGACTGAAACATGGACAAGGAAGGTCAGAGGAAGAAAGCGAACCCAACACGATCGAACCACCAGGAGGCGTGTTCACCTGAGAGTGGACGACACGACGGGGTCGACGGGGAAAAAATGACACAAGCACTCGGCTCAGGACGAGGACAGCACGACGTCGCACAGGGACAAGCAGGACGACGCCGAGGTCGAAGGACGATGACTGCCGCGCGCGTCAAGGACGGCACGCGCCAGGGACAGCGCTGCTCCCGGCGACGATGAGGTTCCGCGTGCAGTTGACAACCAGCCGAGGACGGGGCCGACGACAGAAGACAACGAAGCGGCTCGGCCGATGGGCGATGAGGTGCGTGACGAGGCTTGACGGGGTCAACAAGGTTGCACGCAGATCGGAGCAGAGACAAAGCCGAACGGCGCACGGTCGACAACAGCCGAGTGCGCACAGCGCGACACGGGTCATGGAGACGAGCACGACCAGGGCCGAGGACGGTGCGACGCAGAGGCGGAGCAGATCGAGGTTGGCGGGCGGTGCAGGGACGCGCGATGAGGACGAACGGCAGGTGACGAGCTGCTGACAAACGAAGCTGGTCGAGGACGAGGTCGAGGTTGAGGAGGGCTCAGGGTCGACGACGGGGTGACGTCGGGTGCAGGAACCGTGCAGGCTGGGCGAGGCGGCGCGCGACGGCTGCGACACGGCGCATGGCGAGGCGAGCAGGGCAAGCGGCGCAGCCTGGATGTGACATCCCGAATTTTAAGAAAAGTCTAAAAATACGTAATTCAAATTTTTTTTCTAACTATCACTCTAACTATTTTCTTTTCACTTCTCACCTCTTCTTTTCGTTCCTGTTTCAAATGGCAAAACCTCATTAAATTAAAACTTATCTAAATTGAAGATTTCAAAATACTAAAATTTGAGGTGTGGCAAGTGAGTGAGCCCTTTTTTTCCCTCTTTCTTTCCGTTTATTTTCTTGTGTTCTTTTGAATTTCGAGCTCGTTTCAATCCTTTAAAATTCTAGATCCGGCAAGTTCCTCTGAAATTGAAATTCATTCAACTCTGTCGAACCCAATACTTGTGAATTCTTGTCTTATCGAACTCCTTGAGTTCCAAACACATCCAATTCTTTTGAACTTTTTGACCCTGTTCGAATTAATTTACTCCTTTCACATAGCCATTTATCTCCCGAATTTCATAGAATAAAATCTATTCAGAATTTGAAGATAATCCTAAAACGAAAGTTGTTCATCTTAAAAAGTAGTTCAATCCTGCAAAATTTCACGTTTATCGGAGCCCGGTAAGTTGACCTTTTTAAGGAAAAACAGAGGCTGTTGCTGAAATTCCGAAAAATCAGAAAAATACAAAAAAAGCCGCGGGTCCCACACGTCAGCGTTGTCTTCTTCCTCGCACCGCTCACGCCCTGGCAGCCTCTGCTTGCCACGCCACGCGCCCCGCCACATGCAGCACATGCACAAGCGTGGCTCGCCCAGTTGCTGCGTGCCCCGCCAGATACCTCACGCTTGTGTTGGAAATCAAGATCGGATTTCGCTCTGTTCCCCTTTAGTCGCCTGTCCGCCATCGCTGGCACGCTGCCGTTGCCTTCCCAGCTCCCAAAGCCAGACAAAAGAAGCACCGCACTACCCTTTCACTCCTCGCAGCAAGCCCGACCATCATCGCCTTGGAATCAAGCTTCGATTTCTGTTTCCCCAATCCCCAGCCACTACCGTTCGTCACCTCAGCGCCGTTGAAATTCCGGCCACCCGGTGAACCTCTCCAACTTTTAGCCATACTTGCACCACCACTACGAGCCCCTCCACCATCGGGGCACTCCAGTTTTGCCGGTGGTCACAGGAGCTGTGCCCCTTCTGAAGCGCGCCGTCGTGCGCCGCACTCCTCTGTTGCCGGCCCAGTGCCGCGGCTCTCCGGCCAAGCCGTGCCCACCAAACAACTTGCGGCGACTTCCTCTCTCTCACTGTCGATGGAACCACGAGCCGCCCCGTTGCCCCTAGTGGCCAGGCACCATGCACCTGTGCCGTGCGCCGCCCTTCGTCGGCGCCGGCACTGCAGGGCACTTCCTCGACCCGATTGAACCCACAAGGTAGCTCACCGCGTCGCCCTCCTGCACCTCTTTCCTTCCCCAAGTCTGACGAGGCCCCCTTGGCCGGCCGGCCGGCACAGTCCACGGTGAGGTCTGTGGACTGCCCTAGCCATGGCGCACGCCCAGGGCGTGCACGGAGGGCAGAGCCTGAGCTTTTCCCCTTTGGAAGGGAAAATTGCAAAAAAGCCCCTGCACTTCGGACTAATAAAGCCAACTTCTTGGTAAAAGTTCATTTCTCAGAAAAGCCCTCATACTCCTTTGGAACCCATATTTGACTGATATGCAGTGCCAGGAAGTTCTACGATTTCTTGATTATTTACAGTATAGTCCTAAGCCTAAAGTTTTTACAGAAAGGTCCCTGCTGATCCTCTGGTAACTGCAAATTAGTCCTCGATGACCTTTCTGGTAATTACAGCATTGGCCATGTGTCCACAGACACAGACACGAGCACTGATATTCTCACGTGTCGTGTCCACGGACACGTCATGATTTCACGTTTCCACGTGTCCACGGACACGATCACAGTTCCCGTGTCCCCGTGTCCACAGACACGATCACAGTTTTCACATGTCCACGTGTCCACGGACACGATCACAGTTTCCGTGTCCACGGACATGTCACAGTTTTCTTGTGTCCACGTGTCCACGGACACGATCACAGTTTTCACGTGTCCACGTGTCCACGGACACGTCACAGTCTTCCCGTGTCCACGGACACGTCACAGTTTTCTCGTGTCCACGGACACGATCACAGTTTTCCCGTGTCCACGGACACGATCACAGTTTTCACGTGTCCACCTGTCCACGGACAAGATCACAGTTCCCGTGTCCACGTGTCCACGGACACGTCACAGTTTTCTCGTGTCCACGTGTCCACAGACACGATCACAGTTCCCATGTCCATGTGTCCATAGACACGTCACAGTTTTCCCGTATCCATGTGTCCACGGACACGATCACAGTTTTCACGTGTCCACGTGTCCACGGACACGTCACAGTTTTCCCGTGTCCACGAGTCCACGGACACGTCACAGTTTTCACGTGTCCCCGTGTCCACAGACACGTCACAGTTTCCCCGTGTCCACGGAAACCCCGAACTTTCCCGTGTCCATGGAAACCCTGAACTTTCCCATGTCCACGAAAAACCCCGAACTTTGAAGTGTCCGCGAAACCCCGAACTTTCCCGTGTCCACGGAAACCCCGAACTTTCCCGTGTCCACGAGAAACCCCGAACTTTCCCGTGTCCACGAGAAACCCCGAACTTTCCCGTGTCCACGACAAACCCCGAACTTTCCCGTGTCCACGAAAAACCCCGAACTTTCCCGTGTCCACGAAACCCCGAACTTTCTCGTGTCCACGAAAAACCCCGAACTTTCACGTGTCCACGAAACCCCGAACTTTCCCGTGTCCACGGAAACCCCGAACTTTCCTGTGTCCACGGAAACCCCGAACTTTCCCGTGTCCACGAGAAACCCCGAACTTTCTCGTGTCCACGACAAACCCCGAACTTTCCCGTGTCCAGAAGAAACCCCAAACTTTCCCGTGTCCACGAAACCCCGAACTTTCCCGTGTCCACGAAAACCCTGAACTTTCCTGTGTCCACAAAATCCCCGAACTTTCCCGTGTCCACGAAAACCCCGAACTTTCAGTCTCACGTGTCCACGAATCCCCGAACTTCCACAAAACCACGAACTTTCACCCTCACGTGTCCACGAATCCCCGAACTCTCACAAAACCACGAACTTTCACCCTCACGTGTCCATGAATCCCCGAACTCCCACAAAACCACGAACTTTCACACTCACGTGTCCACGAATCCCTAAACTTTCACAAAATCCCGATCTTTCACTTTCACGTGTCCACGGACACGTCACAGTTCACGTGTCCACGGACACGGTCACAGTCCACGTGTCCACGGACACGATCACAGCTCACATGTTCACGTGTCCGTGAACACGTCGCAGAACTCTGTGTCCACGGAGAAATCCCTGATTCTGGACACCCGTGTGTCCAGGGGCCATGGACACAGGCCAAACCACGTGTCCACACGATTTTTCTCGATTCTGGACACGTAGGTGTTTAGAGGCCGTGGACACAGGCCGAGCCATGTGTCCATGCAGCCTTTGCCAGTTTTCGGTCACAGACTAGCTGGCAACATCACCACGAAGTTCGTCCTCTGTTTCACGCCTGCACACACACACCCGACAACTGTGGACATATGTCGGGTAGCGTGTCCACAGGGGAGATTTCCTATTTTCCATCGTGAACACCTTGTTCGTCTCACCACCGCTACACCTTAACTAAGTTTTCAGTGATCTTGGTTTCATTGGAACCATTATCTCAAGCTCCATCACATTGAATCATCCAAACCTCAGCCAACCTCCGGTCTTGCCGATTCGCTTCTATAGTAAGTTCTTCGCCGAGTTTAATCGTGTTCCTTCTTTTGTTTTATCGTTGTTAGTGCAAGTCTTTAGTTATGATGCATTCTAAACATAGATTTATACTAGCTAAGGCACGCCACAGCATAACATAACCCCGTTATTTAGCACACATTAGCATGCGCACCCATGTTAGCACTGAATAACCTAACTTAAAATTAGAATTATAGAATTAATAGTTAAACACTAATAACTAAATACTAGGAAGTAAACATAAATTAATTAGAATACTTGTGTATTTCACTTTACATCGGTACACACGTGCAATCTTAAGTCGTGCTCACATTCGAAACCATGATGCATAGATATAAGCACAGGCCAATGATAAGTGCAAGTGCACAATATACACGGATAACTCAGGTCATGAGCCGTGACATAGAAGCACGCACAATGCACTCATGATATAGTTTAATCACTAGGTATCAATCAGAATAACTCTAATGGCCAACAAGTAGTGAATGGTCCTAAATTAAGGTCTACATAAAATGATGTACTGTTCACAGGACTACACAAGCACATGCCTCTCCAATAGCCATGCTAGTGGACCTCACCGCTCCTCGTAATAACTAATCACCGCATCATGCATGACTTGCCCTAAGTTTTCCTCGCGGTGTTATCTGGTTCTTAGTTGGAGTTCTTTGGATTTTATCACTCCTTGAGTTGTGTTTCTTTCGCAGTAGTTTTATTAGGCTTTTCCTTCGCGTAGATAACGCTGAGTGTAAAAAAGAGTCAAGCCTCGAGGAACCAGAAGGTCTACGTAAGAAGAGAAGCTCGTAGATTGGGCGCGAAGCTAGAGATTGAAGATTGAGATCTTGAAGAAGAAGCCTTCAACCTCAAGCTTGAAGATTAAGGAATTTGCAGGCAAGCTCTAATCTCATATTAGAACCTATAATTTGCTAATGCTCCAATAGTGCCTATTTATTCTGCTATGCATAATATTTTGGTTTGAAACATTGTGTTAGTCATAATCCTACTTGATCTTAGGTATTTATATTTATGTCAGTAACTTGCTGTATAGGTATGAATACCTTACTTGAAAACCATTGACGAAGTATCCTTGATAGCCATAGAGATTCCGTTCCTAGGTAGTTTTACAGAACGGATATTACCTTATACTAGATCTGCTTAGGACCTCATTACGGTGCTTCGCACCGCCGCACCATATACCATTAATTTGCAAAATGAGTTGAAAAAGTTTAGTGATGAGTACAAATAAAAGGGGACGAGATTAGAACAACTGGTGCTAGGTGAAGAGGGGATGTTTCTGGCCGTGGGGTGGGGCTCACCTGAGGTGATGGTGATAGGTGTGTAGGCTTCGCTGTGGTCCACCTGCCGTGGACGAGACCGCCACCCCTGCCATATAAGGACCGGTTCGTTAGCCCTCGACTTGGTAATTTCCGTGCAACCACAGAACCTGTACATTTTGGGCAGGACTTATTCCCTCTACGTATTCTTTCCACATCGAACCACTGGGGGGTCGGTAGTGAAGACACAAAGGAACAGGGGAAGGGCGTGAGATAACTCGCTGCCTGGCCTTCGACGGTAATTGCTCGCGTCATGAGAGCGTAAGTCCGCGGATATAGCCCCTGGTTTGGTAATACCTGGGGATTGGAGGGGACCAGGAAAAGGCATGAATGTGGTGGATATTCACAACCCGGCTCCGAGAATGTATCGACGCGTCATCGACGGCCTGGAAAACCCCGAGGGATGGCCCCTGTTTGCACCTTCGGTGGAATCTGTAGAAAACTGCGTAGATGTGGGATGGGCGTTATGCAACTCTAATGATCAGGAGTAGCATAACCTGTGGGTACAGTGTACAACCTCTGCAGAGTTAAAAATCCTTTTGGATAGGCCATTGTCACGGTATTAACATGCTACTATTCGGGCACCCTACGATTAGATTTTCTATACTGCCTTGAAGTGTGAGTGGGTGTAGCTACTCGTGCTTTAGAAAGTGTCTGAAGGGGAAAGTGGAGGCCCTTCCAGTTAAAAATTAGAGAACTGGCGGGAACAGTTTATACTCCCCCAGGTCCAACTTATTAATATATGGATAATAAATGCTTTCACTCCCTTTTGAAATCTTCTGTAGTGAATCTTGCATAAAACTGATTTTTTGCAACATAGACCTTGTTGCCTCATTCTTGCTACAACCAATGTGCATCTATAGTTATACCTTTACTTAGTATTGGAGCTTGCTGAGTACTTTATATACTCACCCGCCTGCATTTGTGATTTTAGACAGTGAGGATCGCATAGGTGATGTGCTGGTTTCGTTCTGCTTTCTAAGTCTGCTTATGGATTTGGGCCCTGATGTTTGCTGCCTGCTCTGCTTTTAGTTGGTCAACCGGTGTAGGATCGTAGAGATCCTCCTAGTGTGGCCACTAAAAGTCCTGTCTCAGGTTAGTTTTTTCTTTCGAAGTATGCTTTCGATATATATTCTGTTGTGTTGTGCGTATCAGCTACTGATCCAGGGACTGATATATGTATCA
>BCLG01001119.1:32535-53251 GCA_001602295.1 Zoysia matrella | reverse complement strand
CGCTGTATGGCGCTGCAGGCGGCGCTGCGCAGGGGCGCGTGCGAGGCTGGCCTGGGGCGGCGGGGGACGGCTGGAGCCAGGGTGGCAGCCAGGGTTTGGGAGGCTGGTTTTTAGGGGTTTGGGTGTTGGTGGGGGACGAAGAGCCGTCCAATCGAACGAGATCAACGGCCAAGAATCAACGGGAGGTGAGGAGGCCAAGTGGGCCAGTTGGGAGAAAGGAATCCGACCCAATGCAGAAATACGGGCTGTTACAAAATCATTATTTATCTTTTAAATAATTAATTGGTAGAGATAGTATTATTCAATGTTGAAACTATTTGAGTTTGATTAAACCCAAAAATGTTTATATTCATAAGCAGATGGAGTAGTAACTGAAAACTCTTGACTAAGATATTGCCGTACATGTACAAATCTGTCTATTTGCCTTGCAATCGAGAAATAATGTAAATAATTTACAAGGCAACTTTTTAAGTACTTTACAATAACAACAAGTAGCTGAAACGCGCGACATCTATGTACCTCCTCAAGCCAGGAAGATGCTATTCAGAAATGCATATCCACTAACGACACCACCTTCATTTAGCGAAGCGGCCTTGGTTCTCATCAGATAGCCACACTGATCGTTTATGATTACTCTGTCTTCGTTCCTGGCGGCATTCAGGAATGGAAAATCTAGTGAAACAAGAAACAATGAAACGAATGTAAAGCAGGCAGTATATTACCTCAGGTAAGCTCCAAATATTCCAAATTCAGAAACTGCATTCTCCCTGGCACAAATGCCCTCGCGGACAAGATAGCAGGGTGCTGCTGGTGGAAATATCCTTTGCATTAGGATGTATGCGGCAAGCTCATCCCTTTCATCCTTCCGTAGGCGAAGCAAAGTTTTCCTTAGATCATCCCCATAAATATTGTTCCCTGAAATGGGGTGTAGCAGAAGGATCCTTTCAGGTATCAGACTAAAAGGTTTCAATAAATGGAGATTAAAGATCAAGATCACACCTCCACCCTCCCTTTGGGGTTTAAGAACAAACAGCTCCGGTGATTCAATAGCGGACATCACTATATTGTCGTCCTCCAAGTTCCATAGCCCTGCAAAGCATTTCCGTACTTTCTCTATGTCTGATTTATTGTCCAGAAACCTGGAAATGTGAATAGAAAAAACTTATATGAAATGTAGGTTTAATCTCATGTGAACAAAATGTTAGTTTGTTATCCACCTTTTCCCATCAAATTAGGTTGCTAGATGAGTTACTCAATTCATAGTAGCTTAACAGGATATGTAGCAGACCAATGTCTCATGTTTGAATCGTGGCGGGCATGAAGTCATAACGGACTCCAATTTCCACATCAAGCCATTGAAGGAACATGAGGGAGGGTGTAACAAGTGAATTGTCTACTTTTTATTTCAAGTTGCAGGACAGTGAAGTAATCGATTTTTCTCTTGGTTACTTGTGGTGGATTTACCAATCCATCTTAAAGTATCTAATTCACTGTGGGAGTTATAAGTATGGTTTTTTAATCTTTGAAAAAGTATAAGGGATGTGTCCATCAATAGTGAGACATATGATGACCCTGTCAATCTCACAGCCTGCCGGTTAATTTTGTTGAAGGCGTTCATACACGTTAATGTGTATCTTTGTATATGTGAGCGTGTACATATTTATTTCACTAAAAGCAGAGTATCTTGATGCTCCCTCCTCTCCATTCACATCGATCACATAGGGAGTACTAATTTTATGATAACACTATAAATACAATGTCCTATCATGGATGCAAAAGATGACAGCTGACAAATACTGGACCAATTGTACCCAGATATGAGAATTACCTCTCAAGCACATTCTGTTTTGCCAGTTCCTGTTGAATCTTTTTTGTTCCAACAAGATGGTATGGTATGGAGGGGCATTTTACCGCAGACGATAGCTCAATCAAGCGTCTAGCTCTCCATTCCTGAGAACAAAATGCAGAATTTCGTGAATACCAGCAACCTCAGTTTAACACTTTAAATGCAGTATATATGCGCATCAATCAATTCATTTTACCTTCAAATAAAAAAAATAAGTCATGAACACATTCTAAAAACAATACTGGAGTAAGAATCAGCAAAAAGAAGTGCTGGTGAAATGAAAAAAAAAAAAAACTCACCACATCGGAAGGGTAATCATTTGGTGAGTACCCTGCCCTGAAGTACACAACGGCAACTGGACACCCATTTCTACATAAGAAAAACAAACATGTCAGATGTTCCAATCATCTGAAGCCCATTACACGGAAATGAATCCAAATGAAAATCCTTACACCATGAGTGTCCCATCTGAACGGAGCTCTCCTTGTTCTTCTATTGCCGCCAAAGTTTTGCGAACTGTTCTCACCCCATACGTGAAATAAAGTTAAGAGAAAAATACATGGTTCTAATATATATATATGAGTATAGTGAGGTCAATTTTTAAGACTAAATTGGTCGTGTCCCTCTCAATGTTTCTTTTCGTTTATATACTGCTGTTTATCTGAATAGATCTGCCTTTATGACGTTACAAAGGATATATTTCTCTCAAGGCAGCAGTGATCCAATATTGATCGTACATGTATCGCTCTTCTTCTTGAACAACTAACAGAATTACTGCACTGGAGATTGATACAGTTTTGTTAGTTCGGGCTCATTGCCAAAATCTTATGGAAATGAAGCGTTTCATGAACAGAACATACACAACCTTTGGTTGTTGTACTCGGCCCATGCTGTGGCCAACGCTTCGGCATGTTGAGTGATAGCTGTGTTTCCTATAACACTCGCTGTATACAAGCCAAGATGCCTCTGGTGATTCCTAACCAGGTTCCTGCACAATGTTTATAGTTGTTCAAGCTATCTGTTTACAACTGCCATTTTATATGACAAACAAGCGAAACAAGGAATGAAACATATTCAATTAGAGATTCAAAGTAGTATAAATAGATGCGCACAGTGAATAATTATATTTGTATTAGAGAATCTTATAAACCATCTCGCAAAAAAGAAAGAATCTTATACAGTAAACCAGAAACATGTGTTTCACTGTTTCACATTGTAACATGATGTTCGGCGTGTTTTACTTTGCCATGGCACATCGAATTGTCTATGACATTTTGCATTACTTGCTTAGTGTAATTGGTCCAGAAAAGTATGAAAATCATTCGTAGGATTTAATATGTTATAACAGACCTGTGAAGCTCAGAAACACCACAAGCAAGGCCATTTGAAGATGTAGAAATGGTGTTGAGCTCGACTTGAAGCAGCAAATCCGTTGCTCCATCTACCATGTAGTCTGACCTGGTCAGGCCTAATCGAATGTTCTGAAATTTGTCCCTAGTCAATTTTTTATAGTTATTCATATTGAATTTAGTTGTTAAAAACAAGTGAATCTAGGTGTACTAATACCTCATTTTTCTGTAGCCTCATCATCTCCGCATGAATATCCAAAAGTCTTGCAGTGAAAAAATCCACCAGTTTGGTTCTGGCAGAAAAAGATTTTGCATCTTTAAGCTAAGGAGAGTACACAGAGCGCTCCGACAGTTACGAACCCAGATGAACCCAGATGAATAGTAATATTTGCGAGAATTTAATAATAGTTTAGGATGATACGTACTGACCGGAATAAGGTATCTTATCTAAACGAATCTATATATGGATACATAACTAAATAAATGTCTGGGATTTGCACTAATTAACTACAAGCCTGATTTTTACGAAAAAAAATCATTACATTTAGAAGTCACACTCATCGTCACGAAATCTCTTCAAAATTGCATGGAAACTTTACCTTGACAAAGTCTCTTGCAAGAACTCCCCATCCAAACTGACGCGATCAACAAGCTCGTTGAAAAGCGGAGCCAATTCTAGCGCCTGATCCCAATAAACCTTTGGAAAAGACATTGGGAAAAGAGAAAAGGGTGCATGCAGTAGACCAACTCCAGGGGCTTTTCCTGATCTCTGCACCTCATAATGTATGTACTGTCAAAAATACTATCCATAGTGATAAATTCATACAAAACTGCATCAACTATTGTTTTATTTTAGTGATAAATTCATACAAAACTATCCATAATGTAACTTTTTGGCACTGGATCATATATTTTTCTCCAAGGATCACCTGAATCATTGAAATTCCTTAATTTCAAATAGCACCCTTGAAAAGTTATGATTTGAACAGTTCACTCACGTTTTAAGATTCGTACGCATAGTATTGCATTTTCTATTATTTTTCTACGACCAACACTGAATCATAGAAGATCCTTCATTCCAAATAGTACATTCAAGGCCAAAGGTGATGAGGACATCACCAGTCGACATTTTGTTGATCCATAATACTACCCCATTCGTCTCATTTTTAATCTATTTCTCATTTTTGAGGACCTATTCATTGGTTCCTTAAGACGTCATGTCCTGAACTCGTAGCCTGGCTAACTCTAGCAAAAGTTAGATAACCACAAAAAGGAAAAAAAAAAAATGAAAAGCTGATGTTAGGTGGACACTCCATCTCCGTGACTCTAATCAACATTATCAACAGTCCTGCGACCGCAAAAGTCACTTTTGATAACATTTATGGGATGCTTGCATACAAAATTGTTTTCTCCCAAACACTCATTTACTCATTCGTCTTCACCGCACATAATTGTTTTTAAAAAAACTTAACCCGCAGGTAAGACCTTTTACTATCCTCATTTTGAATTCACAACTTAAAATTTTACATATTCGAACTAATTTTTTAAATAAAATAAATAGTCAAAGTTGATTATAAAAGTCAATTTAGAAACAGAGGGAGTATCACATAAGCTAATAAGTGGGTCTGGTACAGCCTATACAGGATCTGTTCTGCACACACGCTTAATCTCAACCACGTGGCTCATAATGAAATGCACGCAGACGATTTCCCCTCCAATCCTAATTTAAAGATGCGATCGGCCTTGGGCCCATGGACAGATATCTGGAGTGGATATGGATGATGAGTGGAGCTACATACATTTGACAATTGGAGAAAGTGGCGTGATAAGAAAAGGAAGAAGACGTGTATTTTATTTCCTGCTTTTAATTTACATGGCAGGCTATAAGTCGGATTCAAGTCGCTGTTAGCATGTGTAACGCGACTTCGAATAAATAAACGATGTAATATTTCTTCCTATAGTAGGAGTACTTAGATTGATCAACAGAAAGTAAACCACAAAGAATAGCTGATGATAAAAGAGACTAAATGGCAATACTGTTTCGAAAATGAATGATCCTGGTCTAAAGTGTGTTAGTGATGCACGAGAGACTCAACCGGGTTGGAACCTATTATTTTAATTATATTATATATTTGTAAATAGTATCATAAGTTTCAAGGTTCTCATAGTAAAATTAACGTAGAAATATTTGAAAATATTTGTGATTTTTGTGAGATTATTCCTGATGATAAATTTAAATATTTTTGAAATATCAGGGTAATCATGTATCTCGTGTGCACTAGCAGGCGTGTAAAGGTCGCACTGTCCGCACAAGACGTGGCGTGTCTGATGAACTGCCCTCCCAGACGCGCGCGGACACGTGGCTGTGTGGTTCTCACTCGTGCTTAGGCCCAGACATCGGTGACGCAACGGCGAAAGTGCGAAGTCAGCACATCAGAGGAAACGTTTCCTGCACGTCCCCAGGGTAGGGTCGGCCCTGCCCTCAACTTGTTTCCACGCTTCAAGTGGAGGGACAAGAAAGCGAAGCAACCCCTCGTGCCCCACGTGTGTTATTTTTCTAAATCGTGAAGCAAATTTTTTGAATCATTTTTGCCGAGCAGACTGACCCCACGAGCAATAATGTGATATATTTATTGGTCGGGTGGGAGGACCTGGATCAGTTTTCCAGATCAAATTGCAGTGCAACTTGCGAACAAACCCAGCTCCGGCACGCAAAATGTGGAGCCAACGGGCAAAAAATTCGCAACTGGCTAACACTCGGATCCCACGGAAAGGTACGTGTCACCTACAAAGTTGGTATCTTTATATATTAAACTGCAAATATTCTCTCAACCCTCATTGTGTCGGATCATTATAAAAAATATTAACCGTCAAGTTAAAATCTAACGGTAGATTTTAAAAAAAAGAAAAAAAATCTTTTCTCTAGTGAACGTAGGAGCGTGCTTCTACTCGGAGCAGGCATGAACAGTCGTGCCATCACCTTAGCTCTATCAGATTTAACATAAATGTTGACTATGGTCATATTTAATTTTTTATAAATTTCATATATTATAATTTGCTTTATCATTAAAGTTATTTGAATCACAACTTAAAATTTTACATATTTGAATTAATTTTTTAATAAGTTGAATAGTCAAAATGATATTAAAAATCAACATAAACAATAATTTAGAAATAGAGTATGTTAAATTAAATTTACTTTTGCTATGGATTCAATGAAACTATTCTAAAAGATATAAGAGAAGCTCTTATAAATTTATTCTATTTCTATGTCTTGCAAGTATAAACTATAATTAAAGATCTTTATATGTAATGAAAATGTATATTTAAATAGCTTAAATTGTTTTATCTTTTAAAAATACTCTTTGATTACTATGAGAACTAAGATTCAATTTTTTCTCGCTTACAATTTCGGTCTTAAAAAAATAGTAGCTTTGAACGCAATATTTTAATCAAACATTGTCAATATAAATTAGAAATAATTTTAAATTTATTAAGTTACAAAATTAGAAATAATTTGTTTTAAAAATACTTTCTTAAAAGTGTACCGATGCTACTTTTTATTAAATATTTTATAGATAATAAAAGTCACACATATGCTTTGAAGACCATGTCGATAACTTTTTTAAACTGAAGTATATATTTATAGAATTTTATTATTTATGTCAAAGCAACTATACTTTTATTTGTTAAATAATAAATTTAAAATATACTGCTTCAACTAGAGATACACAATAAAATAAACATAAAAAACGTGACAATTGTCGTGCAGATTTTATAGTGTATAATTAGATCTGACTGACTGGCTCCTGGAGCACGGCTAGAGTCAAGTTGGCAGTAAATTGTCTTCATCTCTAGGCCTGACAGTGACACGAGTTGGGCTAAATATGGTACTCTCTCTTCTAAAATATAACCATTTCTAAGTTTAGACAAAGTTAAATTTTTATCACTTTTGATCACTAATAATGTATAATTAGTAATATTTTGTTAGATAAAAATTATATTTTTTGAATTCATCTTGAAATAAGTTTTTATAAAAAAATATATTTTTACATTAGAAATTATGTAATTTGTTAGATATTATTAGTAAAATTTAAAAAAATTGACCTTATCCAAACCTAGAAATGCTTATATTTTGTAACGAAAATAGTAGATTGTGGGGAAATCTCATGAGGAAATCTCATGGTTCCAAACCTAGATTGTGGGGAAATCTCATGGTTCACGCATCCCCAAATCATAAAACTGTGTTGGAACATACTGGTTGAAAACACCGTATGAGGAAACATAGAGACGGAATGCTATTCTATTTTCTAAAAAAGGGTGCATGGGGCTGACTAGTTGGATGTGCCTTGGTGGTACATGAGCGGGAACATTTCAATTGGCCACTTCAAGTTGACATATTATTTTAACTTTCTATTTGGTGATTAAATGTCAACAACACCTTCGAATTAAAAGCATCACAACAGACGATATTCATAAGATGGCTAAAAGCACCTTTTAAAACAAATCACTGGGTAGGCGTGTTTAGAGACCAAATTATAAAAAGTACTACTTCTCTAATCTTTGTATTGACTAATGACTGTTTGCCCTTCATTTATTTTTCAAATAACAGCATTACTGCTTCCGGTCATAAATAAATGAAGGGCATATTTTGTAGCTAGAAATAAGAAACATTCGCATTTAATAGTTTTTTGGCTTAATTTAAAAGAACATATTTTTAAATCGATTTTATGTGCCTCTTTGTAGATGCTCTGAAAGAAAACTTTTTGCGAGATTAATCGGAATTCAACGACATTTCATACTACTAAAATGTTTAACTTTCCCTAAATAGAGGCTTATATATATAAATTATAAAATACAGCAATGTTTCTAGAGAAAACGAAATGACAAGTTGCATGTATGCAGTAAGTGTGGACGTTACCGGGTGGTTCTTGTCGCCGACAACCAGACCGTGCTGCGAACACCACACGAGAGCCTCTTCCGCGAGCTCGTCCACCATACCTGGCGGCACGGCGAGCTGCTCCATCGTCCGCCTCCCGCCGCCCTCCACCGCTGGCGCAGAAACGGGCACCGGCGTCTTCTTGACGGCGCCGCACCTCGTCCTAGTCGTCACCGACGGTGACTTCCCAACTCGCCGGAGGTGAATGCAGCCGCTCCGGCTCGCTCGTTCTGCGGCGCCGGCGCCTAGCTGGCCTGTAGCCTTTCCGATCCTGCCAGGGGAGCAGGTTGCTGCCATGGCCATCGTCGGTGGTGGTTGTGCGGTCTCTGGCTGCAGGAGCGAAGCGCGAAGGCAAAGGGACGAGCGCAGGAGGCTACTTATAAAGGGTCAGACCGGCGGCACGTTTAGAATATTTTGCGCCGTCCAGCGGACGTGGACAGCCATCGACCACTCGATCTTGGCATGTCACGGTCTGATAACGTCCTGGATCTCACACCGTGTACAGTATTTGCATATATTTTTTTAATTTGCAGTTAGAATACATGGAAGTTGAAATGTTTGGAAACAGAAAAGGTTAATCACCTGTGCATTGCAACGGCAATGGTAACGAACTGTCATTACACCTTTTTTTTAATGCCAATAAAATTCGATGCCAAAGAATCCATCTGACGCGGTGCACATGCATCTAGAGTCCATTTAAGGTATCAATGTGAATTTCAGCATATACTGTCCATTTATTTATAGGTCAATGTATGTAAAATCTGATAAGATAATACTCTCAGTTCCAAAATATAAACATTTTTTGTCTGACAAAGTCAAATTTATTTAACTTTGACTAATAATATCTAAAAAATTAAACACATACTAATATTAAGAGTTAAATATTATGAAAATATGTTTCACGATAAATCTAGTAATATAGTTTATATATAATAAAGGGTCATTAATTCTTCGCTATTAATAGTCAAAGTTAAAAATTTCACTTGGACTAATCCCATAAATACATATATTTTAGAATGGAGATAGTACCTCTAACAACAAATCACCAATCAAGTCTGTGATGTATGGTGAGCAAATGTACTCATATATACTTTTTTTCGTTTTTAAATTGATGTCATTGTTGACTTCTAACATCAACTTTGACATTTCGTCTTATTAAAAAATAATATAAATTTAATACAAACTACATTTTATTATAATTTTCTTATCTTCAAATGTATTTGAAACATAGCTTATTATGTTAGAAATCAACAGTGATATCAATTTAGGAACAATGAAGTACATACTATCTCTGTCAATGTACATCATCAAGATTTTTTTGAAATAAACATTTCTATCTTCAACCTCCCACCTAGAGACCTATGCACGTAAAGATTATTTTGTGATTCAACCATGGAGCTAAAACGCCGCCTTGCGCAATGGGCCGAGTTCATGCCTTCTCCCGTGAGCAAGGTAACATAGCTGCTGAGCTCTCGGTCGTTGAGCCATACTATTAGCTGGCGCAGGGATTGCCTACCATGCTGCCAAGGCACTGTCGGGTGGGCCCTGCGCCAACCTGCCAATGATCCGGCAGTGGATCCGGTTCCAAGTGGGTAATAAGATCCTAGAGCAATCTCCTAGCCATTGCCCTAACGCGGTGAGATCCCAGTTGCCTCGTGCTCAAGGGAGCTCCACCGAGCTCAGGCATGTCAAAAACATCGAAGCCATTCGGTATGCTTCGATCTCAAGCGTCTAAGACAACTTCATTAATCGCACTGGAATCAAAGAGGCAAGAAGGTAGCATAAACTAGCGACCACAACAAACAATGCAAGCATGCAGTGACTCAGATCGGAATAGGACATATGAATGTCTCTCGATTAAACATAAAGAAGGTCTGTTACTATTTTTTTTTCAAAGGAACTGCAAATTCCTTTAACTTTGGGCCAAAGCCAAGTCGGCAGCCACTAAATCAGTGACCACAACAGGTACATTATCAGGCCAGTATAACTGATATCCTGAAACTAATTCTGCACCTAGTTTAGCTAGATGATCAGCAACATTGTTACATTTTTTAGGACATTTCAATGTCCTCACACATGAAAATTCTGTAATCATAAGAAACTTGAGATCCTGAAATAAGACACCATTTGTTGGCATGTCAAATTCCCTAGATGAAAGCGCATTCTTCAGTTCAACCGAGTCAGTCTCAAGTTCCACTTGCATCATCCCTTGCTTAGCTGCAAAAGACAATCCTTGCAATGCTGCTGTTACTTCTGTTTGCAATGCATCACTACGATGATCTATCTTGCCATACCCTGAACTGATTGCATCTCCTTCTGCATCTCATATTACAAAACCCCATCCACCAGAACCTGTAGATGCCTAAAACGACCCCTCAACATTGAGCTTGACGAAGTCTGTTGGTGGAGGATTCTAAAACTGTTCAGTGTGCACTTTGTTATCCCTTTGCTCATGACCTTCAACAAATTCAGAAACATGCCTCAGAATCATGCTACATATAACAGATATTGGTTTTGTACTATCTCCTGTATTCACATCATTTCTATGAGACCACAACTTCCAGAGTAAAACACAGATTGCAATCTGCAACTCCTTATCCTATGCCCAAATACAGCGCAGCATGTTCTGTGGCGAAGTTTGAGAGACTAATATGATTCTCTGTTCTTCTAGCAGTAATTCTCTCCAGACTCCCTTCGCAAATTTACATTTAAGAAACAGATGGCCACTATCTTCATCCATTCTGTAACAAAGAGGGCATCTAGTGTCAATGTCCAGTCCTCGACTATGAAGTCTTCATTTCAGAGGTAAGCTATTATTTGCCATTCTCCAGATGAAATGCTTGATTTTATTCAGACTGCTGAACCTCCAAATCTTTTTCCATGGGAAAGTAGTCCATTATAGCACACCATGAAAAACCAGTGAAAGGTTAACGCTATTCCAAAATTTTAGGAACTATTTCAACCACTAGAAGGACATGGCTGGGTAGGGGCAATGGTACATGTGGGCGATGTAAATTGATACTACTGCCTCCATTCCAAAATATAAGCATTTCTATATTTGGATAAAGTCAAAGCCTTCTAACTGTAACTAATAATATCTAAAAATTACATAATTTTTAATATAAAAATATATTTTTATGAAAACTTATTTTGATAAATTCAAAAAAATAATTTTTATATAATAAAATATCATTAATTCTTCATTATTTATGGTCAAAGTGATACAAATTTGACTTTGAGTAAAGCTATAAATGCTTATATTTTGAAATGGATGGAGTATATATTATCCAAAATGGAAAGTTCCAATGCAACAAAAGCCACGAGGTACACACCAACAAAGTTGGTCGAAAGTAATGTTTTACTTGATCACATATCTCACCCAAGTCACAGACAGTGGCAGCGATTATAGCGACTCTGTACCTCAATGGTCGGTATGTTCAGTGTTGTATGGGAAAAACAGTGGCTGGCAACAAGTGGTCGTTGTTGCTTTGTCAAACAGTATATGGATGGTTCTTAATTCTTTGCATCGAGCTACAGTGGACGTGATGGCGACACCGGCATCCTCTTCCCTATTTGCACGTGATTCAATACCCTAAAATCCTTTTCATTGGGCAGAATGCACCTTGTGATGATTCAATTTTCCTGTTACAATTATGCAAGATGTCTCACCTGAAATTGATACAAGCAAGGTGATATAGCTGCTCATTAATATTGGACACGATAGAGGACCTGTTTGATAGAGATTATGTGGCTGCTTTTCAACTGATTATCGCAGCTTATGTTATAATTTCTAACAGACACTTAAAAGACATAAGTGATTATGTCCATAATTACATATAGTCACTTTTATATTTTGTACTAGCACCCATAAGCTACAAATAGTATCTTTATATCACTTCTCTATTTCCACCACCTATAATGAATATAGATAATCCAAACAGTTCTAACATAAAAAATACATTATATAGATAAGCTAGATAAATAATTTTTATAAGCAATCCAATGTACGAGCTATTTTTTAAATAATCATAATTCCTACCTGAATGACAAGTATATAAAGTTTGTTCTGACCTGTCATTGACACAAGATGGTGCTATATATGAAGGGCGCACAAAATATGATTGTACAGTTGGAATTACAATCCTCGCCCTCTCTATTTCTCATTAAGAATGTTTATCTTAGCGTACATGGCTCTAATTAAGAATCTTTATTGCTCTCTCACTACAAAAAAAAAAGAAACAAGACACAGGTAGTGGCTCATCAGTATCGGTTTTATTGGAACCAAACAGATGGTGTTTCAGTACCAAGCCATGTGATAGGACCTGAGGTGTGTCCAATCTTTTGGTGAGGTGATAACTATCGATTTGGTGAAATCGACCCTTATGATTCGACTACAAACAAACAGGTCATGTGCGTCTTAGCAATCACAGAACCAACTTCGAATGGTTATTGATCTCGTTGGACAGTAAGATCAACCTGATCACAAAGATCAATTCCTATAAGCAATCGAAAAACAAGCAAGAACAGGATAGACAAACTAAAATCTCTCAAAGGTGGGATTCTCAAAAGCTGCCTAACAGGTGGTCGTTGGACACAACTGAAGATCAGAAAGTTTGCATAAGAGCTAAACTATAACAAAAGAAAACTCAAGTATTCTTGGTGGCGGCTGGGATCTTTAAATAGGGTGGAGAATGATCAGGGATGCTGGGGTTGTCCTCAAACCCTAAGACGCGCCTTTAATAGGCTCAACTTGATACACGGGCCATCGGTCCTAGTTAGGTTGATGCAGCACCTTCTGAATTAGAACAACAATTGCCACTGACTCCATTGTGATATGAAGGTGAGGCTGGATCCATTCGAAAGTAGACTTGATGAGCTTTTCAAAATATACTTAAATATCCAAATTGAATTTCATATGAAGTCATGACTTTTGTTACAAGTTTGTACTGTTTTGCAGTCCGAATTCTTCATGTATGAATATTTTCATTGACGTCCTCATCAGAGGATATAATGTTCACATCATCCTCACCCACTTGAATTAGAGTTGTCTTCGACTCAAGTTTAGAATGTAAAAGCGCCACTCTAATATGCCTTCGTAAAATCATAAAGGGTAGAGGTCATGGACGTATGTATGTGGTCTCACCATCCTCTCTCACTTGATTTAAAGTCGTCCTCGACTCAAGCACAGATTCAAAACCAGCTATGCCATCGTGCCCTGTAGAAATCTCAAAAGGTGGAGGCCACGGGGTATGTATGTGAACTCATTATCCTCTCTCGCTTCTTCTAGAGTCGTCTTCGACTCAAGTTTAGACTGGAGAACCATCACTCTATTGTGCACTCCAAAAATTATAGGAGGTGACGGCCACAGGGGTATTCTGAAGCAGTCAAGTAGTGCCACAAAGATCTCATCATTCTCTCCTTCTTTATAGCTAGCCATCCTCAGCTTGATCCAGTGGTCGAAAAAATTTCTTGCCATCATATTGAAACAGGGGATGAGCACGTAGCTTGGCCACAACAGCAACTTCTTCTTCTCCATGAGCTCTTCTGTTGATAGATCACAAAAGTAGATAAACTTTGTAAAGCATTGTTACTGTTAGTGCATGCTATTATTTGATCTTGTTTTTACATTTCAAAAGGGTATTTCAGATTAGTACAAATGACTATTTTAAATACTAAGAAATCTCCAATGTCATCGTATTTAACAATAGCATAAAAAACACAATTGCTAAAATGTTGCGAAATGCAATTCTAAATAATCTCTTCTCTAAATAATTTAGGTTACAAGTAGCATTAAATTCAATATAACCTAAAGAAGTTTAAGAAGATATGAGCTCTAACTTTGCATTATTCAAATCAGCGCAATAAAAATGCCTATTCTCCACATATGTGTACTCAAGAACAATATTTTCTACTCCATACACTAGTTGTGTTTTCGTGATGAACAAAACTTTGTCACACAACTTGATGCAATCAGGACAAATGTGCATTACGAAACAAAGCATAAGTCTTGGGAAGCTCAACTAAGCTTTGCAGAATACTAGAATGAACATTAAACAATTGCAGTTCAGCACAAGCAGCATGAGAGGATCGAGATGTGGTGAGGGACTCACAGTGTGTTTCATTTTTCTTACTCTCCTAGAATATAGTAGACAGCACACAAGCATTATTATCCATTATCTCATCAACTAACTCAACGTCTCCTTCAGTCTTTTTCTCACTCTCCTGCACGATGTTAGGCATATGACAAGAAACAGAAGAGTACTCTCTATCTAGTTGTCTGTTTTAATAAGAGATAAATTATCACACAACTCTTCTTTATCACATTTTCTTTGTGACAAAGACACATCAGCAATACATTTCACAATTTTCTGATAGTGATTGTTCATGCTTGTATCTCTAGATGATAAAAGTTGATTTTCAGCAATACAAGCAAGCAAATATAGGTGTGAGAGTGAGTAGTAAGTTTTAGAGATGAGCAAAATTTAGATTTCAGAATTGAGACGACTCATAAACCTATTGATTTTATCTTCCCTGCATTCATCTAAGCCACCAAACATGACACAAACCTTAAAGTCATGAAAGTATTCTTTAACAGTCATA
Source organism: Zoysia matrella (assembly GCA_001602295.1). Taxonomy (NCBI): domain Eukaryota; kingdom Viridiplantae; phylum Streptophyta; class Magnoliopsida; order Poales; family Poaceae; genus Zoysia; species Zoysia matrella. Next base: position 38,517 of record BCLG01001119.1, on the reverse strand, counting down.
CTATTCTACTTCAAGTTGTCTAATTTGGCACGCAAATGATCAGCATAAAATGCAAGAATAAAGACATCTCTAAAATAACATTGAAGCCTTTTCAAGATTCTAGAACTTTATTGTGCCTACAAATATATTTTCATTCAAGCAAAGCACTTTCAGTCAAAGCACTCAAAGCAATGTAAATCTTTTCTTTTTCAGACAAGTCATGTGCATCAAATTCTTTATCTACATTTAGTTCTCAATCAATGTATGCATGAGGATAAAATTTCCCTGCAAAAGAAGGTATTGACAAACTGATGACTTGCAAAATATCATCTTTTATCTCATGTTAAAGCATCTGCACATCTTGGTGAAGGTGTAAACCACTAGCTTCCTTTTTCTTGATTGTGCCTATCATGGTTAGTAAATAGCAAAACAAATTGACAACGAGCGAGGTTGTCTAATTTGGTTTCCCTCAAGCTTGCTCAACTAAATTCTTACATGTTCTTATCAAACCAGCAGGGGTATAGGACAGCGAAATGATTCAATATTTTTTATGGATTTTATGTAGACAATGAGAAAATGAATGAAACGATAAATGAGATGGGATAAATCTCACCGAGCAACCTAGGAAGCTGATACCACTTGATAGGGGTTGAGTGCCCTATCTTTCGGTGAGGTGATAACTATCGATTTGGTGGTGTCGACCCTCACGATCCGACTACAAATAAACAGGTCATGTGCGTCTTAACAATCGCAGAACCAACTCCGAATGGTTATTGACCTCGTTGGACAGTAAGATCAACCTGATCACGAAGATCAATTTCTGCAAGCAATTGAAGAACAAGTAAGAACAGGATAGGCAAACTAAAATCTCTCAAAGGTGGGGTTCTCAAAAGCTGTCTAACAGGTGGTCGTTGGACACAACTGAAGATCAGAAAGTTTGCATAAGAGCTAAACTATAACAAAAGAAAACTCAAGTATTCTTGGCGGCGGCTGGGACTTTTAAATAGGGTGGAGAACGACCAGAGGGTGCTGGGGTCGTCCTCAAACCTTAGAACGCGCCTTTAATGGGCTCAACTTGATATACGGGCCATCGGCCCTAGTTAGGTTGATGCAGCACCTTCTAAATTAGAACAACAATTGCCACTGACTCGATTGTGATATGAAGGTGAGGCTAGATCCATTCGAAAGTAGACTTGATGAGCTTTCCGAAATGTACTTAAATATCCAAATTGGATTCCATATGATGTCATGGTTTTTGTTGCAAGTTTGTACTGTATTACAGTCCGAATCCTCCATGTGTAAATATTTTCATTGACGTCCTCATCAGATGATATAATGTCCACATCATCCTCACCCACTTGAATTAGAGTCGTCCTCGACTCAAATTCAGAATGTAAAAGCACCATTCCAATATGCCCTCGTGAAATCATAAAGAGTGAAGGCCATAAAGGTATGTATGTGGTCTCATCATCCTCCCCCACTTGATTTAGAGTCGTTCTCGACTCAAGCATAGATTCAAAACCAGCTATGTCACCGTGTCCTGTAAAAATCTCAAAAGGTGGAGGCCATGAGGGTATGCATGTGAACTTATTATCCTCCCACGCTTCTTCTAGAGTCGTCCTCGACTCAAGTTCAGATTGGAGAACCGCCACTCCACTGGGCACTCCAAAAATCTTAAGAGGTGGCGGCCACAGTGGTATTCTGAAGCGGTCAAGTAGTGCCACAAAGATCTCATCATTCTCTCCTTCTTTACAGCTAGCCATCCTCAGCTTGATCTAGTGGTCGAAAAAATTTCTTGCCGTCATGTTGAAACAGGGCATAAGCACGTAGCTTGGCCACAACAGCAACTTTTCCTTCTTCATGAGCTCTCCTGTTGATAGATCACAAAAGTAGAGAAACTTTGTAAGGCATTGTTAGTGTTAGTGCATGCTATTATTTGATCCTGTTTTTGCATTTCAAAAGAGTATTTCAGATTAGTACAAATGACTATTTTAGATACTAAGAAATTTCCAATGGCATCGTATTTGTCAATAGTATAAAAAACACAATTGCTAAAATGTTGCGAAATGCAATTATGAAATAATCTCATCTCTAAATAATTTAGGTTACAAGTAGCATTAAATTCAATATAACCTAAAGAAGTTAAAGAAGATATGAGCTCTAACTTTGCATCATTCAAATCAGCGCAATAAAAATGCCTATTCTCCACATATGTGTACTCAAGAACAATCTTTCTACTCCATACACTAGTTGTGTTTTCGTGATGAACAAAACTTTGTCACACAACTTGATGCAATCATAGGACAAATGTGCATTACGAAATAAAGCATAAGTCTTAGGAGGCTCAACTAAGCTTTGCAGAATATTAGGATGAACATTAGGCAATTACAGTTCAGCACAAGCAGCATGAGAGGATCGAGATGTGGTGAGAGACTCACACTGTGTTTTTTTTATTCTCTTAGAATATAGTAGACAGCACACAAGCATCATTATCCATTATCTCATCAACTAACTCAACATCTCCTTCAGTCTTTTTCTCACTCTCCTGCACGATGTTAGGCATTGGACAAGAAATAGAAGAGTACTCTCTATCTAGTTGTGTTGTTTTAATAAGAGATAAATTATCACACAACTCTTCTTTATCACATTTCTTTTGTGACAAAGACACATTAGCAATACATTTCACAATTTTTTTATGGTGATTGTTCATGCTTGTATCTCTAGATGATAAAAGTTGATTTTCAGCAATACAAGTAAGCAAATATAGGTGTGAGAGTGAGTAGTAAGTTTTAGAGATGAGCAAAATTTGGATTTCAGAATTCAGACCACTCATAAACCTATTGATTTTATCTTCTCTGTATTCATCTAAGCCACCAAACATGACACAAACCTTAAAGTCATGAAAGTATTCTTTAACAGTCATACTATTCTGCTTCAAGTTGTCTAATTTGGCACGCAAATGATCAGCATAAAATGCAAGAATAAAGACATCTCTAAAATGACATTTGAAGTCTTTTCAAGATTCTGGAACTTTATTGTGCCTACAAATATATTTCCATTCAAGCAAAGCACTTTCAGTCAAAACACTCGAGGTAATGTAAATCTTTTCTTTTTTTGACAAGTCATGTGCATCAAATTATTTATCTACATTTAGTTCTCAATCAATGTATGTATGAGGATCAAATTTCCCTGCAAAAGAAGGTATTGACGAACTGATGACTTGCTAAATATTATCTTTTATCTCATGTTGAAGCATCTGCACATCTTGGTGAGGGTGTAAACCACTAGCTCTCTTTTTCTTGATTGTGCCTATCATGGTTAGTAAATAGCAAAACAAATTGACAACGAGCTAGGTTTTGTCTAATTTAGTTTCCCTCAAGCTTGCTCAACCAAGTAGCAGGGGTGATTTGCATCCAACAACGTCAACCTGCGAAGATTGGTGGAGCGATTGCCAAAGACACAAAAACTGTTTGCTGTAGTAATTTATGGAGCTTGGACAATTTCAATTTGTAGCAAGGATTAGCACAATCAAATCAGCTAATGCAAAGTTGAATAAGTGTTCAACAACGGTATGGTGCTGGTTCTAGGTTAAACCCTGTTAGAGACGCAAGCCTAGACACAAAGGTAGTTCAACAAATGATAGAAATGGCTCAGGACAGCAGCAACTAAAACACGCAGCACTTCTCTCTTTTTTTCAATTCTTTGACTTTCTTTTTCTGTGACTTCTCTCTTTTTTTTCTTTTTTTCTTTTATTTTCTTTTTCTCTCCCTCTATTTTTTTTGTGATGGAATGAAAACAGAGATAAACAAAAGTGCAGTTAGCAGATAGCAAATAGGATATCGCAGATCTCTTTTGCGATTACCACACGCTCGGGTGGCATTTTATGGCAAGTGTGGATCCGTTGGAAAGATAACGCAGAGATCTTTTTAAGTTGTACAAAAAATGTACCAAACAAACAACAAATCGCAGAGATATGGTTGTTTTTTTTTGCACCAAAATCTGGTAATCGAATCTATTATTTGCAACAAACTCAATTCTGGATTGATTTCTTCCTTCTATTGTAGATATGAGCCAGGAACGTGACAAGAACTCAAAACTCTAATGGATTAAATGCAAAGACCAGCAACACGACACGATGATGCAACCATGAATTCAACAACGCAAATTACTTAAAATAGTAATGCACAGGCTCAAAGGGTATAGGACAGCGAAATGATTTAATTTTTTTTGTATGGCTTTTATGTGGACAATGAGAAAATGAATGAAACGATAAACGAGATGAGATAAATCTTAGTTTGTGTCCTTAGTTTATGTTTTAGTTGCTAGATTTCGTGATCTTTTTGTATCCAAGTGTTTTTCTTCATCGTTCATTCACATCAAGATTAGATCTTTTATCATGTCACATTTGTTAATTGTTTCTTTTGTATTGAAATTTTATCTCACTCACCCACCCCATATTTCGATCACAACCAGATCTACCCTTCATAAATCTACCTCTCCCTATTTATCTGCTACTCAATCATCCACAAAAAGATCCATAAAATTTGCAAACAATTTGAAATTCAAATCTGTTTTCAGCTTTTAAAAAAATTTGATTCAGAGATCCATCATTAAAATAGTCATAATTTTTGTGGACTCCAAATTAGATATATAAGTACTTTTCGGATATCACAAAAAAATTTCCATTCTCTAACGATCCTAGATTGAACAAATTCAGATCAGAAGTTTCTGTTTTCGCACTTCGAAGTTTCAACATAGATTTAACAGAAATTCAATATTTTCTCCAAGCCACTTCTTTCATCGTATTGATCTAAAATTTGGTCAAGTATTATATTTTATCCTTCTGGTTCAGAGAAAAATATCAGAAAAATAAAATAAAAATAAAAAATTTGAAGACCTAGAAGCCGAGAATTAACTTTTGCTGATTTTTGGAGCCTTATTGTTTGTCTTGTGGCTACCCTTTGATATCTTCATTCATATTCTCGTAACATCCAGATTTTTTATTAGATTGGGCCAGCAAATAGAACATAATACATATAACACTTATTCAACATTACTATCTGTTATAGAATTGTGTTCCATAAATAATTATTTCATCCCTCCATGCTCCACGTATCCACCTCAGATCAGCACTGTATTTGACCCTACAATTGTGGAATTATGACTTCCAAATATCTTCTGCCACTGGTTGCAGTATCCTTTGCTTTGCTTTGATAACAACCTTGCAAGAGCTCAGTAAGGCGTTTCCTTTTGTGGAATTTTCACCACCCATCTCACTGTAGCGTAGGAATAATATTTTGTGTTGTCCATATGCTATTTTTCTAACCATGACAGAAAGAAAAGGAGGTGAATACAATGTGAGTCCTGCTTTGCAAAGAGTCCTTGATAATTTTGATGCAAACTGTAAAAAATGCATTGAGTTTTGGAATAATATGTCGACAAGCCTTAAGAGATGTAATCTACCGCAAAGAGATGTTGCACATAATCAAAAGACGCATGAGGTTCAGACCATTACTACATCCTCTCCTTCCACGAGTAATTATATTCTTTCATCTCCTCTTTTATGTGATGGTTTAGATTCTATTAAATATATTGCTTGGGAAAGAGAGATGGATAATCTATTTGAATAATGCCATATGAGTGAAAGGAGAAAGCTTTTGAATGTTTTTTGTGCATTAGTTGATCATGCTTTAACTTTGTGGCAATATTTATATATAACAAAAAAATATCCTCAGGCATGGAGTGATGCTAAAATTTAAATGAGAGAAATTTTTTTTGACACATCTTTTGAATCTATGTCTAGTTGTGATGAACATTCTTTGGAGGAGGAGCTTTCTACTATATGTCCTAGTGCACTTAACATTTTGCAGGAAAGTGAGATCAAAGAAGAAGATGAAAGTGATACAAATGTGATAAAAGAAGAGATATGCAATGTTCCAAGCATAGCCCAAGATGAGACGGATGATAACACGCCAAAAGGTATTGCTGAAAATGAGAAGAAAC
>BCLG01001119.1:0-22878 GCA_001602295.1 Zoysia matrella | reverse complement strand
TCAATTTTCTGCAAAATGTTAGATGCAGTAGGAGGTACAATAGAAAGCTCCTACTCCAAAGAGTGTACATCATAACTAGACATAGGTTCAGAAGATATTTTTAGTTAGATATAAACATTGCCACCAAGTTAAAGCGCTATGAACTAATGCACTAGCAACATTCAAAAGCTTTCTCCTTTCACACATACGGCATTATCCAAATAGATTATCCATCTCTCTTTCCCGAGCAATATATTTAATAGAATATAAACCATCATATAAAGAAAGAGATGAAAAAATACAAGTACTCATGGAAGGAGATAATATAGCAATAGTCTGAACCTCATGCGTCTTTTGATCATGTGCTACATCTCTCTGAGATGGATTACATCTCTTAAGGCTTGCCAACATATTGTCCAAAAACTCATTGTGTTTTCTAAATGTTGTATCGATATTACAATGACTCTTTGCAATGTACTACTTACATTGTATTCACCTCTTTTTCTCTCTGTCCTGGTTAAAAAAATAGCATATAGATTGCAAAAAATATTAATCCTGCAACTATAGTGGGACGGGTGGTGAAAATTCCATAAAAGAAAATGTCTAACCGAGCTCTTGCAAGGTTCTTACCAAAGTGAAGCAAATGTTGGTGCAACCAGTGGCATAAAGGAGAAATCTAGAATCAGTGGTGTAGCAATTGCAAGGTCGAAAACAGTGTTGACTAGAGGTGAATATTTTTTTTGATATTTTTCTCAGAACCAGTAGCACAAAAGATGGTGCATATCTAAGTTTTAGATCAATATGATGATATATGTGGCCTGGAAAAACTTTTGTATTCTTGTTAATTGTTCTAAAGCTTCAGAACGTGAAAACAGAAACTTCTGATCTGAAATAATTGAATATAGGGCCGTCAGAGGTTGGAAATTTTTTTAGATATCTGAAAAGTACTTTTATGTCTAATTTAGAGTCCAAAATCAAAAGTTATGACTATTTTAATAATGGACATCATATTGCTTAATGGACAATATCTGAAAAGTACTTATATGTCTAATTTGGAGTCCAGAATAAAAAATTATGACTATTTTAATAAAGTTATGACCTTTTTTTAGATATCGACAAACTAATGCCACAATTCATATAATAATAATAATACATATAAATTGTGACACTAGCGACAAGAGGACTCAATGGCATATCAAAATATGCAAGAGATAACCTTAATATGGCACTAAGTGCAGGAATTGTTAACTAATCACATCAATTGGCAATAAAAGATGGACTTTTATCAATTATACCGATTTTTCACAATTAATCAACATATGAACACGCGGGGCGTTATTCGATGAAATGGAGTGATAGAAACGATACCTCGGTGAAGAACAGTCGAATACTGCCAAAGAGAACGTCAAAAACATGTCCGATTGCCTCTAGACATGCAAGAACGCGAAAGGCACCGGCTAAGAGGAACACGGCGAAGCAAGCACGAGCTACGGCGGCGAGGATGATGCACACAGGGGCGGCAGAGCTCGCCGGCGACGGCACGACTGGGAGGCGGCGCAGGCGATGCGGCAGCGGCGAGGGCAGAACGGGCGCGCACGCTCGAAGCAGAAAGGGCGCGAGGGATGCCCAAGCTGCGGGGGTGCAGGGCAGTGGCGAGCGCGGAGTGCAGAGCGGCGCTGGTATGGTGGCCAGAGGAGTGTGCAAGGGGGTGAGCGGCGCATGGCAGCGTGTCGGCGATGGTGGTCGTCAGCGATGACGGCGAAGCTCACAGTTTTGGAGTGGAAGGGAAACACCCACGTATGATTAGATTAAAACAAATCAACGCCTAGATTTGAACACAATGAAAATGGATGGCCGAGATTTCATCGATCAGAAGGGTCACCAGACTGTCCGGTCCTTAGAGATTGTTCGGTGACTATAAAAGTCCAGACTGTCTGGTGTCTGCAAAATTCTAGTTCTAGAGAAGCACCCGCTTCATCTTATATTCATCGGACAGTCCGATGAACACACCGGATTGTCCAGTGTCTGTCCGATTCTGCAAAGTGACTGATCACAAAGGCACCAGACTGTTCGGTGAAGGCGTCAGAATTTCCTGTGACCTCAAGGAATTTCATTCTAAAATTCAACTCCTCATGAAAGAACCAAATAAACACCATACTTGTCTAGAAAGGGAACTCTCAAACACTCCTTTGCAAATAGATAACCCTCGAAGGGTTTATAGTTTTCTCAAATCGCAATAAGATCGAGCAAAGAAATCCAAGCGAAAAGGTACCAAAAAGGGAATGTATGAACCCATGTTCACGATCTGCATAAGTGGAAATCTTAGAGACCGTTAGACATAAGGTTCAATGGCATGAAGCGCACAATTGCTTTAGTTATCTCTTCTGGGAGTGTGTGAATCCATATGAGCAAAGTAGTCACTTTCTCAGGGATAACACCTCCTCCATAGTTTCTATATGCAATGCATTCTCAACAAGCCAGCTAAATGCAAGAAATTTAAAGCACGCCATATAGATGCAAGCAAATTTAAAGACATTGCATAAATGAAACCTATTCAACACCAAATTTGGCCCATCTCAAGCTTATTCACCATAAGCCCAGCGCTTTGCCTTGAGATAACCAAACCACCTTCTCAAGCACTTCCCCCATGCTTATGGATATCTCAACATGGTTAGGCATTAACTAATTTTTTTGTTCTTTTTTTTTATCTTTTTACACATGATGCATGATAGTGCAAACATCTAATCCACGAAAGAGTCCTAACTACCATGCAAGACAAAAAAAAGAAACCTACTCTATTATGTACAAAAGAAAACCTCTTTGAGGAGTAGATTGGCGTTGAAGCTCAATCTCATGTGGTGGACTTCTAGAATCTTCAATTTTCTTCACGGTCCACCTCCATTGTCCCTTCACTTTTTCTTGGGAACCCAAGAGAGTTTAGGCTTCCTCTCTCAGTCCACGATCACTTTGGGGACCCAAATGTTCTTGATTGTCCGCTTGTCATTTGGCGGTCCGAGCAGCTTGGCTTTCACCTTTCCATTTTTGGCTCTAAAAAGCTTGTAGTGCATAAGTTAGCGTTAGGCATATTTTTGGGCTCGCTCACCTTGGAACAATCCTTGGAGAAGTGTTGGAGAAGTGTCCATCATGGCAACACTTCTCACAATAATAGTCATCTGCCATAAGCGGGACTATCCAACCGGAGATATTATCTTCGTTGCCAATGATGTTGATAGAGGAAGGATATGATCCTAGACCCTCGTGGTTGTGGTTGTTGACAAAGTTTCAGCTTAGGATTTCTTTTTGCATTTGTCTTCCTCTAGTAAGCCGCTCGAAAGCATTCATCATGGCTTCTCTCTCCTTCTTGAGCTTTGTGTATTTCTTCAAAATAGATGGCTCAAGAGAAGTACTCTACTCGAAGAGGGTTAGATTACAAGAAGTAGAACCTTCATTTCAATGCTTAGGAGAGGTAAAGAGAGAGTCAAGATTAGGAGCCTCATGAGTGAGAACTAATGCCTTATGCTTTTCATTTAGCTATACGTGCTTCTCCTTGAGAGACACGTAGAACACCATGAGAGTGCTTTAGAGCATTGAGCTCACACTTAAGCTCCCAAACTTGGAATATCGCTACTTCGTGCTCCGTGCTCACCACCTCAATCTTTTTGTTCTTCTTGATGATAGTCTTGTTGGCCTTCTCAAGAAAGAGGACTAGATCGTTGTATCTAGGTCCATCATCCTCATCATCATTGTCCTGTACTTCATCAAGATCATCATTTTTATTCACATAGCCCTAACAACTTCGAGCCATCAAGCAAAGAGGTAGTGGTGGTAGCTTATTGGTGAAGCTTGTCATAGCAATACCCACAAGCTCTTCTTCATTAGAAGAGGAGGAGTCCGAATCATCACGATCGGTGAGCCACTCACCAACAACGTAAGCCTTGTGCGAGGACTTCCTCTTCTCCTTGCTCTTGCTCTTCCCTTTGACAAAGAACTTTTTCTTGAACTTTTTCTTGGGCTTGCATTCTTCGTAGGTGATAAGCGCATGGGCTCGAGCGCCGTCGCTCATTACGGCAGCATCCTTGCCGGAATGCCGACCTCGGCCGCAGAAACTGTGCGCCGCAGGGCTTGCTTGACAATGGAGATCGCTCGATGACGCGGAGAAGTGTCGCTGACTAGAGCTTTACCGAGAGGCATTTCCTCCCCGACCTTGGGAGCCTGCGGCATGAAGCACTCCTGCGTCGGTGGTCATGACCCAGTGATGTATGAACTCGATGATGGTGGGCTACGTGCCTCTTGCACGGAGCCTGAAGAGGAAGCTCGCTGCCTTGGTCGGCGACGAAATCCAGGCTCTCGAAGCAGAAGGCCTAGCCGGAGATGAACATGGGGACGCGCCACGACCGACCGTCTCGAGCGACGGCGACCGTGAAGCTCCCAAAACGAAGATGGAGATCAAAATCTCCCCCACCATGGCGAAGATCGAAGCCATCGACAAAAACAAAGCGCAAACGGACCACAAAGAACCCACTTTCTGGCACACCAACTGTCAGTGTTCTAACCACCGGCACAGTAGAATTTATGTATTTGGAGAGGGATTCAGTGCGCTCTTCGAGTTGAGATGACCTAATCTACGTAAGACTCAATAGTTTAGCTTGGTTCGGACCACCGCAGAGTGTAATACTCTACGTCCAGGGAGAGAGTGGATCGTATAAGCTCGAAATAAGGTTACAATGGCGGCAGAGTCCTTGTTCGAGCAAGAACCCTAGCGCACGTATGTGGGGTGTGTACAATGGCTTAAACAATGAGAACTTGTTGTCTAAGGCCCCCGGTGCCCCCCTTATATAGGGGTTGGACCGGAGTTACAAGGTTTGGAGCCTACGAAACTGGGCGGCCTGACGGATGGGCGGTGATCATCTGAGAAGTTTATTTTCTAGCATCCTCTTGTGCCAGATCATCTTGCCAGTGTCCTTTATATGTCCTTTGTCTAGCGCTGGGGGACAAAGGTTACTTTACCATTTGCTTTACGCTCTGCTGGCTACTTTTTCTCCCGCTGTACACTGTCAGAAATCTCTGCGCCTGTCGAGGGTTGGTCACTGAGGCGGTGGCCAACCCTGGCTGTCAGACACATAAGGCAGTTCCCTGACCATCATTTGGACGGATCTCATCGTTAGCCAGTCTCGATCCTCGAAGGGTGGGGCCGGGTCTTCAGGTGATCCCGACCCTTGGGGGTTTGGGCTAACTCTTCGGGCCTCAACGCGATAAGTCTTCCGTGAGTTGTAAACTTGGTCCATGGGTCATGGTTCATTGCTGGGCTTCCATATTAATCTTGAGCCGTATGTACCCAGGGTATATGATCCCGACAAACGCATAGAAGGTCGAGCAGAGTGCCAGAGACGGGGATTCGACGGCGGCAACCGAAATGGCAGAGATTTGGGGTAACTGGAATTGGAGAGGGAGATAGTACCGGGGAGCTCATTCGAAGTCCTGGGAGGCTATTTATAGTTGGAAGGGTTGCTGGGCTGGATGGTAGCAAAGATGGCGGCTTCAATGCCGGCGGGCACCGTGGTGGCGCGGCAGAGGAGGGGCGCGGCGGTCCTATTGCTGCGAGGCGCGTCCACGAGTGCGTATCCAGCCAAGAGACGGCTGGCGGGGCGCATGCAGTAACGCCAGCAGGCTCATAGCTGTGCGCCCAGTGGCTGCCGGGCAGGTGGTAGCACGCACAAGTGCGTGTCCTCGAGCGAGAGGCAGGGAGGAGAGAGGTTGACAAAGCCTACACAGTACCGGGCCGGCGTTGGGCCAGGGCAGTGTGGGCGGCGATGGCAGCCCGCATGTGAGAGAAGGTGGGGAAGGCTGGGCCGAAAAGGGGAGGAGAAAGGGAAGGCAGCCCACTGTCCAATTTTCAAGATTTGAATATTTCTAGGTTCAGGGAATTAAGTTCAAATTCGAATTTAAATTCGGATAATTCCAAACAAACAGGACCCGAATAGTATGGGAGAAAGGAAAGGCCTAGATTCGGGAGTTTGATTTGATTTGGATTCGAAGGAATTGAATGGATTTGAAATTAAAAGAACTGGTTGGATTTAGAATTCATGCAGACATAGAAAAGCAGACAAAAAAAAGGGGTCAAGCACTTGTTCACACTTTCAAATTTTAATATTTTAAAATTTTCAATTTTGATTGTTTTGATTAAGTGACATTTTTGTCCTTTGAAACCTTTGAAATAGGAATGAAAAGAAAAGATAAGGAGAAGGGAAAAATGTTAGGGTGTTGTTAGCGAAATTTTAAATTTTGTATTTTTAAAATATGCTGAAAATTCAGGACGTCACAATATATATGTGGTACAAATACCTTTCAGAAAATCTAATACATGTCTCACCTTTGCGTTCAGACAGTACATTGTCCAATGCATGATCATCTCAAAGTAATATGAAAGACGAAAATAAAAAGGAAAACAAATGGCAAATAATACTGGTGCAAAATATTGATATCAGTACTGTGTGGTCAACCTATTAAGCACTTGTGTGGACATCTACCATGATGCTGGAGAAAAATACAAGTTGAAGATGGGAAATCGAGGATAGTGACAAAATCATTGGTAAGGTGAGAAATTTTAACGGATTTCTCCTGTGTGGCACAATTTGCAATGGAAAATTTGCGTGCCATATTGATTTATAGTTTCATCTTCATATTTATTTTATTTGCGTTGTCCAGTTTGCGTAAAGGTCACCATCGAGAGAGATTTCAGGGTCATCATCACGTCCTTTTTTTTAGCACAAGCCAGCTATCCTGGATGCTATCTAAGAAGACAACTGGGCCTGGTTCAAAGCCCAAATGGGCATGCGGCCCACATGCTCTTTTTTAGATAATGGAAAATTATAAATAATCCAGCTTGGGTTTTCGAGGAGATTACGGCTATTATTACAAGCACACACCAAACGACAAGTTTAACAAGAGATCACTACCAATAAAGAGACTTAAACAGTGATTCTATTACTAAATCTCCATCGTAGCTTCGATAGAAGTCAAAGCCGGTAATTTATTTGAGCTTCGATAGAAGTCAAAGCCGGTAATTTATTTGCCATCATCTAAAAAAATTACTAAATCCCCATCTAAAATGCAGCCCACATGCTGCCTGTACCAATTGAGGGAAGTCTCAATTTCCCTACTGGGGAAATATCCCGGCCCAGTGAGACACGCGGGAATGATTCCTAGGAATCGAACCCAGATAAGCTGCCTGGCCAACACCACGTCACCTGAACTTCGCTTGGTTCTCTCATCATGACATGAAACGATTGTCATGAGGTTTTATCTTCATATCATGACTGGAACATGTGGCTGATGTAAATATATAGATTATTATGTAACCAATATGAAAAGTTGTAAAGCGACAAAAGCCCTGAGGTATACACCAAGTTTGCTGAAGGTAACGTTTTAAACCAATCCTCAGAGATAGTGAAAGTGACTTATACGGCAGTCACTGGCACGTTCAGTGACTCTCGCTCATCTTTCTTGAGGACCGCTGGATTGCATTGAAATGAGCACATAAGATAGGAAAATTATTTCCCTGAACAAAGTAAAACAAATAGCTAACATGTGAACTATATTAAACTTTTGTCATCAAACACCCCACTATCACTACCAGAAAAGTGTAAAAAACAAACAGTCATGAAAAATATAATTTTGTATTTTCTTGGCGGTTTTGAACCCTCACAAAATTTCCATTTTCTGGTAGTGTATATCATTGATCGTGGTACTGCTGTGAAATGCACTCCACTAGCACAGAACCAAATTTACATGAGGGTCTAAAAATAAACCTCCATGAAAAAACTTAAACAGTCACCAAATTAATTTCTGACATTTAACTATCACATAAAATCATACTCCTATACGAATTTGCCACCAGAAAAATTATTTTTTGTCGATCAACCGTCACCACGAAGATTCCTCTACAAGTTACAAACATCACCAAGAAATATGTCATGTCGGCTAATTCAAAGTTTTCTCTACAATTGTCGTGACTTGTAGACATCTTTTCATGGCAAATAAGATACAAGGGCACCAGGGAAAAAGTTGTCTTTTGTAGGAACTAATTTTTCTAAAACATCAACTTAAACCAGGATCTACACCTAGCTCATACATAATCACGAAGAGAGAGTTGGAAAAAGTGGTATACCATCTCCAAAAGAAACCATTAAGGCCAACAAAGTCCCGTGCCTGCATGATTCAGGCGTGGTGGCAGATCTCGTGGGGTAGCAGCGACTTTCAGGCGCCACCTACAATGGCCCAGCACAGAAGTTGACGTTGTTGTCCTGCAGGCGGCAAAGGCGGCCTTCCCCTCTTTAGCAATGCCCTGATGATCGGTTAGGGTTAAGGGAATGTCAGGGAGAGGCAAATCTCTAGCAGTCGTTGGACTACCAGAGGCATTGGGTCACCCTTCTTTTTATGGCGCAGCTGCGAAAGGGGGGCGCAACCAATGGAGTGGATTGCGCCTCGCATAGGTTTCCTTAGTTGATTGGCTTCATTTCCTTTCATAAGCATTAATTTCATTTACATTCCTTTATTTGCACAAGAATCAAGCCTGACGATCACATTCTAACATATTTCAATACAAAAGTACAAAGTAATTGTAAAATTGTGGTGTTATGATAAATAGAAAAATAGTTGAGGTTTTGCTAAATTAACTTGAAATTAAATGTCTCTGATTTATATTTTTTAATCCAAAACTCTTAATCCATCCATAACTCTGAATTCATGAATCTAAGGTACGAGCAGCTCAAATAAGTCTATGTATTTGCTACATCTAGAGTGACCCAGAGGTTCGTCCTGCACGGGATTCCATGTATACAGGCCCAGCCGTGCAAATGTAGGCTCGTCCTAAGCTACTACTAAAACAGTTTCATGTTTTAATCAATGTAAATTACTTTGTTTGTACATGCAAGTGTGCAGGAGTAACCAAGATGTTTTATAGATTGAGACAGTTTCTCATGAGTTTATGTTAACCACTTTTTAAATATTTAAATTAGTAGATAAATTTATAAATTTCATTTTATCTGTGACCTTTGAAAATTTTTAGATACAGAATTTTTTTTCCTTGGTCCTAAATATCCTCGTTCATACTCTTATATGATGTGACGCAGATGCTTAGTTGTCAGCAGTTCACAAGCTGTAATTCAGAGAGATGACAAGACTACAGGGGAGCACGCTTAAATGAATTCATTAACGTTAACATCATGTAAACAAACATAACATGTTCAGAAAATAGAGGGACAAGAGCAGCATATACATTTATATGCACCAGCTGCAGCAACAAATTCGAGAAAATTGTGCATGGGCTAAGCAAGCACAACACACACCATTCTCAGAGATTGAGATGCAAAATAATTAAATGAATTTTGTGAACTAAGGGATCACGACAAAGAACCATCATCCTCAATGCCTTTCATGACGACGGAGCACAAGACCTGTTTCGAGATATGGGTGTCCAGCTCCTTTGACACCTCTGCCAGCCGCAGGTCGAAGTTGCTTCTGTACCTCTGAGGCTTTGGGGACGGTGATCCTGAGAACCGTCTCCGGGGGCTCGAGATCCTTGTGGTTGGGGACCCTGATAGCCAACTCTTGGTCAATACTGGCACTGGCACTGGCACGATCTCTTTCCCCGTAGTGATGTGCCTCCTCTCCTGGTTCAATGGGCCTCGCTTTGTCTCCAGTGGCAACGGTTTCATTGGTGTTGTTGGCAACTTCTGCCTGATTCTGTCACGGGCATGTTCAGCAGCTTCCATTGCTTTCTCTTTGCTCATCTTAATCAACGTCCATGGGTTGATCTTGATGTCACTCTTCCTTTTTGAAGCATCAGGATGATCACGCTCAATCCTGATCGATAGCTTTCGAGCACTCTGTCATGTTCCAAATGAGCTTTACATTAGTAAAAAGTCCAGTAATTGGTATTAGTGCAGCAGTAACAAATTTGCCAACTTTATCTTTCTTACGTCATTCGCGTCATCTTTCCTGCAAAACATACTTGAGAGAAAAGATGGCCTTTCTGGAGAGTCAAAGTCGATACTCTCATCTGAGTCAGAATCTTCAAATGGATCAAATGCTTGTCCAGCCTCTCTCATAGCAAGGATATAGTCATAAGTCCTCATTCCCTGCAGAAATATGTTACATTTTGAACCTGAAGTAAATTAATCTATTCTACAAATCAGTGCTACTGTTGACATTCATCACAAACACTGCAGCATCAGCAATGATTATCCAACAGATACAGGAGTGACACATGTAACACACCTTTCTTATAAGCACGATGTGGAAGAAGAAGAGCTGACCCAGGGCTGCAGTACTGTATAATGTGAAAATGACAAAAGCCATCTGTTGCAGAAAAAAATCAATCAGAATAATAACTGTGGAACGTGCTAAATACATCAGTCGTCTATTTAAATGTTCAGTGCTCATCATCACTTACAGATAATGCCGCATGAGCCCCTTTTGGGAGCCTAATGTGAAGCCTATGCTCCATTTCAATTTTAACACCTTTGCTGTCAACAAAGCAGCGAACAAAGATTGCAATCGCGGTTCCTCCCTCTATAACAAGCTGATAAAGTAGTTCAACGGGAGCTAATTAGTACTTGATGAATTCAAGAAATTCATTGGCAGAAAAGTAGAACAAAGAAAGTATGGCACACACCATTAACAGAACAAAGAACATGAGAAGGATAAATGTTGCATAGCTCCTCCGCCCAATGCAATTGTTCAACCACTGTAAAATAAAGCAAAATACATCAATTTATGGGGTGCAGATCAAGCACTACATTGAATAAAGAGTAAACAATCATGCGTTTATTTTTCTTAATTAGTATACTAAATTTCTACATTTACCTTGCAGTGATGATCAAATCCATCAACACAGCGGTCACAAGTCTTGCAGTGCTTGCTACGCAGTTTCACCTACAGAATAATCTCAGTTGGATTTAGAATTTTATATTGCTGAATCATAATCTTTCATATCCTATACTGCAGAATTTGGACGTACTGATTCAACTCACTAGATACTTCTATCAGGTACTTGAATTTATGAAACAAGTCCATTCACATTAACTTCATGGTTTCTTTCAAGTCGAACAGAGATTCACACAAAAGTAAAATTGTGGAACAGAGGAAAGGAATTGAATACCTCACAATCACAGACGGGGCAGTACGAGATGTCGTGCCCGTCACCGGTGGCGCATGGTGAGACGATGTCATCAAGACTGGTGAATGCAAAGGGCAGCATTGGATCGAGCTGGACGCTGGTGTTCCACTGCTCGAGGTAGCTCCGCCGCACCCACCGGTTAGTGAACCGCGCCTCCACGCGGCGGAGCACCCGCAGCAAGTACCGCCACAGGATATACCCGTACCGCAGCCTCGGCAGCCTCCCCTTGCCGCCGCCCCGCGCCAGCTGCCGGCGCCGCTTCGCCTTCTTGGCGTGTGTCCGGTCGGTCGGGTCCAGTGCCGTGCACCGCACGTAGAGTACCGCGGTCGCCGCGGCCTGCCGCCATCAGCGATTCAGCTAGAGTCAGGGTTCAGAGCAGAACGCAGCGCACCCGTGCGGCGCAGGGGTTGCGAGTCTGCGGGCAGGGTCGGAGCCTCATAGGGAGAAGGGGGCGGGGGGCGTACCGTGAATGAGAATGCGGCGAGGAGGATGTTTCCGGTTATAGTGTTGCCGAGGTAGGGCCCGATTACGATGTAGAATGCGGCGACGAGGAGCGAGAACACGGCCACCCCGACCAGCTGCATAACCGGAAGAGACCTGAGCTCTCAGAACGAACAGGACGGAAAAGAGCTCGCCAAGGGGTTTACGCGGACGGACCTGGAGCGGGTGGAGTGGTAGCTGCCATCCGTGCCGCCGGCTCCACGCCGGCGCCGTCATGCTGTCTCTGTCGCCGCAGCGCCGCATCGGTGGTGAGATCTGTGGATGCGCCGCTCTGCTTCGCCCCTGGCTCGGGTCCTCTGCTTATTCAACCGGCGCTCTCTCGTCTCGTCTTGTCTCGTGCGTGTGGGCCCGTGAACTCTGACTAACGCCTGGGGCCGGGCGCCGCCTGCAGCAACGGTCGGCTCTATCGCAGCAACGTCTTTCCTTTTTGCATCTCGCGTTCCGTGGCTTCGAAATTCAAATCAGCCACCCGCGTACGCGGACTGATCTGGGCCGTCGGATGGTTCAGGTTCTCATGTGACCGTCACTGTGGATGGGAAACAGTAAGGGCTCCTTGGAAAGTAAGATTCTCAAAATTTAGGAATTGAAATAACACAAATTAAAGTTGGACATAATTTTCAATCTTTTGGAAAAAAAAACACAGAAATTACTTTCGAAAGGTGTTTGGTATTGCAGGACAGCACAGAAATTTCACAAATAAACACAACATTTAGGAAAAAATTACGTTATTCCAAAGGGGACCTAAGATCTTTTATACACTATACTAGTTCCTTAAGCCGGACAATGATGCCAAAGTTTGCTTAACTTCTCCTAAATATAACCCCTTTTTTTGTTATTAATAGAACAACATCTTAAGAAGCATGTGTCAAATTTACAAAATAATACTCTCTATGTACAAATTATAACTCATTCTGATCTTCTCAAGTTTTACTTAAATTATAAGTAATTCTCACATCTCAATACACTTATAAGTAATTCTCATTTCCTCGATACAATTTTCTCTTTTTTTTCTATTTTTTTTCTCATTTTCAGAACATCTCATATTTTTCATTCTTCTTAATTCTTATTTCCAGACTAGAACAACTTATAAAATGGGACGAATGGAGTACATTGTTTCAAATCTTATACTCCAACTATTTTTTAATTGTTATCACCATTGATTTTTAATGTTATTTTTTATCATTCATCATATTTAAAAAGTCAGTTCAATACTTTTAATAATAAAGAAAATTATAAAAAAAATATTGTATTTACCATACTTTTTTAGTAAGACAAATAGTCAAGTATAATATTAAATGTTAATGACTATAATAAAAAAAGAAGGGAGTATCTGATTAGGATTAAATATATATTTTCCATTGTTGCAACTATTTTTCCTACAAATCTACTTAAAAATTAATATTAAAAGTTTATCCTGTGACAACCAATAAAAGAAAGAAAAAATAAAAGAGACAGAATGAAAAAAAAGGTAGAAAAATAAAAAGGAATAAATCAGACAGGCTGTACAAGAAATAAAAAGAAAAAAAAAAGCCTGGCCGTGGTTGTGGAACTGAAGGCCCGGGAGGTGCAAAGGTGGCCGAAGGAAGGCTGCACATTAGACTTAGCGTCACGGTAGAATTCCGTCCAAAAAGCCCACCTAGTTTTTATTTAGAAAATAGCTTTTGAAGATCATATCTAGAAATCAGCTTTTGAGGAAAAAAAAAACATTCCAAACAGGGCCTGAGCTGTGTTAAAGATATAGAATAATTACTGGGGCTAATGTCTCATCGTTAGACAGAGGATTATATTATTGCAACTTCGTGTTGAAAATTCAAAGCATTACATAGTCTTGAATTCAGGTAGTGGAAATGAACATTAAATTTAAAAGGAGTTGCGGAATGAAGGGGTTCTGTGCAAAATATGTGTGAATTTGTCATTTGTGCATGCAAGAAGACGAGGCCAAATTCTTTTCACTCAGAAGTAGAACCTTAGAAAATGAAGATTAATGATTTATGTCGATCCAATCTGCATGTCGTCATACAGAAGCATGGACCATGGCAACGATGAGCACTCCAATTGACCTCATCGTCCATCTAATCCGCATGACTGACAGAGATGGCCATGAGTCTTGAGGGTCGAGACAATCGCCAGTCTCGAAAATTACTTCTTGCTTGCTGCTGTTGTTTTAGCTTAAATTTAAATTTTGAATTTGAATTCAATCTCAAAAAGTGAAATTTAAATTTTTCAAAAAAGTATGTGAAACAATTCTTGTTTGAAAAATACTTAGGAAAGATATGAATTAAACATATTTGAAATTTGGTACTAAATTTCAAATTTTATTTTTAAATTTGAGAAAAAAAAATATTTTTACTCCTTTAGATACCAAATTTCAAATATATTTAATTTATATCTTTCTAAGTATTTTTTAAAACAATAATTGTTTCACATACTTTTTTGGAACAATTTAAATTTAAATTTTTGAGCTTGAATTCAAATTCAAATTTCAAATTTAACAAAATTAGTTTTTATACTAAATTTCAAATATGCTTAATTCATATCTTTCCAGGTATTTCTAAACTAAAATTATTCCACATATATTTTTTCAAATCATTTTGAATTTAAAATTTGAAACATATACTTTGAAACAATGGGCACGTTTGGTTACTTGCATTTGGCTCAGCCGGGCCCATCAGATGCAAGTTTCATTTGATTGGTTACCTGTACAGAGGTCTCAGTCTGGCTCGATGGATGCAAACGCGGCCGTCTGGCCTGGCTCAGTGGATACGAAAATTTTTGGCGTTTCCCAAGAGCCTGGCTCACTCCGTGCTGCGCGCGCTCTGACCGATGGAAAGCTTCGCTTGGCGCGTATGAAGCACGAAAACTTGTTGGGTTACTGCTATCTTTTACCGCTATTTTTTCCTTCCATTATTAGTCTCACCACCCCATGACGGAGACCCATTCTCTGTGCCCCTGTCTCTCTCTCTCTCTCTCTCTCAACTCACGCAGCCTCCCAGGTGAGAAAGGAGCTCGCCTCCTTCTCCTCCCGTAAATCCCCTTCATTCTCGTTAGGATTAGGATTCCAAGAAGTGCTGCTGCTAACTTTTAGTTTTTTTTTTTAATGATCGGTGCCTTCCTTTGCTTGAGATTTTGGATTGGTTCGAGTGCACAGGACGGAAGAATCGAAGAGGCAAGCTGCTACGATGCTACTATCCATCCGCTCTTTCCTTCTTTTTTTTTTCTTCTAAACATAAATCTGTGGGATTCGTAGCTTGACTGCCCCGATTTACTTTAAATCCTCACATTTTGGTTTCGATCTTTTTATGTAGGGTTGGATTCGTGTTCCTGCTTTGCTCCAAGGTAAAAAAAAGACAAGTTCTTGCTCATGGGATTGTCCATCTGTGCATGTTTATTACCAGATGACTAAGTTGGATATTAAATCTTGCTTGTTCTTTTTGCAGATTTGCTTCCCTGACAATCTTTCTCTTGCTGTGGCCTGGTAAAATCTCTTGTTATCTGAACCTATTGTGTTGCATTTCGCAAAAAAAAAAAACTATTTTATCTTGAAACTGATCATTTTTTTGTATTAATTTTTTAGATTGTTATGAAAAACAATAGACACATCCTTATTATTCAGGCTGCGGCTCTTGTCAGTGTCCTGCAAGCATACATTGTGAGTAGGCTTAGAATGGCTCATCATGCACAGCCTTAGATCACTTATGCCCCCATGAGTGAGAGAGACAGAGAGCGGCTAGCCAACCTAAATCGAATCTACAACTGTAACGATATAGAATGTGTTGACATGCTTCGCATGAGGAGAGCTCCTTTTTTTTGCCTATGTGAGTTGCTAAGGAGCAGAAACTTGTTGCGAGATAGCATACATAGCACTGTAGAAGAGCAAGTTTCAATGTTTCTCCATGTGGTTGGTCACAACCAACGGTTCAGAGTAATCCACCAATCCTTTAGGAGGTCCATAGAAACAGTAAGTCGATATTTTAGAGAGGTTCTGTATGCAATTGGTGAAATTAGGAATGAGATGATAAGGCCCCCATCAACTGAGACTCCACTTAAGATCAAAAACAGCACAAGATGGTATCCATATTTTAAGGTATAAAATTGTCATATAGTATTGTGGGTTTATGATTCATCCATTGCATGTTTCTAATAGCACACTAGGGCTTGTGTAAGATTGTGTGGGTGCGATTGATGGCACTCATGTGTGCGCTAGAGTCCCAACAAATATGGCTGCAGCATTTAGGGGTAGAAAGCACTTTCCAACTCAAAATGTGCTTGCAGCAGTTGACTTTGATCTGAAGTTCACATATGTCTTAGCTGGTTGGGAGGGTTCAGCCCATGATGCCCTTATTCTTGTTGATGCATTAGAGCGAGAGGATGGGTTAAGGGTTCCACCAGGTAATTAAAATAATTTGCTAACCATAAAATTGACATAGCGTAAGCACTAGAACTAATGCACATTTCTAAACTGTTTATAGGAAAGTTCTACCTAGTTGATGCGGGATATGCATGTCGTTCCGGTTTCCTTCCTCCTTATCGAGGAACTAGATACCATTTGCAAGAGTATGGTGGAAGGAACTACCCAACTAACGCTCGAGAGTTGTTCAATTTGAGACATTCAAGTTTACGTGTAACTGTTGAGAGGGCTTTTGGAGCTCTTAAGAATCGATTCCATATACTTGACAACAAACCATTTCATCCATTCAAGACACAAGTAAAGCTAGTGCTTGCATGCTGCATTTTGCATAATTGGATCCTTGGGTATGGTCAAGGTGAGGTGTTTTCTCCTGAATCAACTTGAGTTCCCAACAATAATACACCTCATGGCCATGATATTCTTATGGATGATAACTCAGAATGGGCTAGCAAAAGGGATGAATGGGCTAATCACATGTGGAGCAATAGGGGTCACTCTCATGTCTAGAATATCAAGATTATCATGTAATGTAGGTTCTGGTACTTATTTGAGACAAATGTAATGATGATGGTACTGTATTTTAACTAAGATATCATTAGACATATGTAATGATGAAGTTATTAGTTGAAGATGTATTAGATTACTGCTGTGTTGCATTTCATTTATTTTGTTTAAGAATATTTACTTAATCAGTAACTGTATGCAACTATATTATTTAATGTATTGACAAAAATATCAGAGATGGCCCTGGAGAACATTCATGTTGGGGGTGATGATGTTGAGGAAGTCCAGGCTCTTGCTGCTCAACAAGGCAGGGGCGCAATGAGGTGGACTTCTGTGATGTCATCTTTTGTCCTTCGTCGCATGTGTGAGCTGATCTCATCTGGAGTTAGAACTGATAAAGGGTTTAAAGAAGTCCATCTAAATCAAGTTACTAAGGCTCTTCAAGAGTTTACTGGCAATGAAGTCACTGGTGTGCAAGTGTATAACCATCTGCGCAAGTGGAGGCAGCGGTGGGTGAAGGTGACTAAGCCTAGGGAGCTGAGTGGAGCTTCGTGGGATGAGGACAATTATGCAATAGTGCTTGATGATGGGCACTACAAGGATCATATTAAGGTACATGGTGTAACGACCGGGTTTTCACTTACCTTTCGATAAGTCCTGATCTCACGTGACATTGCCAATCCCAGGAGTTTGACAATCACGATATCATAAGCGATCAATCAAGAAACTATAACAGAAATATTAAGCAAGAAACAAATTAGAAAATAGTAGATCAGAGTAAAATTATTAGAATAAAACCCTCCAAAGGAGTCCATCGGCACGCAGGCCGGAAATATCTCAGAGCGGATATATCTCTATCGTGAATCCAACAAAAGCAGCGACGGAAGCATCAACATGGCGACAGAAGCGAACCTCCTCCACACAGGCTAGCTTGAGCGCAGGAGCGGACGTCACGGGCCGTCAGAGACGTAGTCGAAGTCGAAACTGAGAGAATCCTCTGAAAACAACAAATTAGAAAGCCGTGAGTACGAATACTCAGCAAACCGCGTACTACTTAACAACAATGTATGCATGCGAAAGGTTTCAAGGGTAAAGGCTTGGCTCAAGTGCTAAATACAAGTTTAAAACATTTTATTTTATTTAAAGTATGCAAGAAATCTTTATTTTCAAACTTGTCAAATTTTATTATCTTGTCTCGCAGAGATCTCCGTTATCTCGAGCGAGGGTTCATTTTAATGCCGATGTAATCTCCACACTCGGCCACAGCTCAAAGGCCGGAGTCAAAAACATTTAGAAAAGGAGAGGAGGAAGAAAAACAAAACTGCTCACCGAAGAGCACAACTCAGGGTGGTGTCCTTCCAAAAGGACGTGGCAATGCGCATCGACTAAAACTCTGCAGAGGTTATGCATCTGGACCCACGAGATGCGTCATCGGGAACTACCGTCGTAGCCCCGACGAACACACAAGACCCGTCCACAAGCTTTAACTGCCGTCATCCGTCCTCTAGGATAGAGATTGCAAAAGCCTACGCAATCAGGTCCTGGAGCTGTGAAGAGCCTACCACTGATCAGGTGGGGTATCTCGATCTCATGTGGGGAGTCAA
The DNA here is from genome assembly GCA_001602295.1 of Zoysia matrella. NCBI lineage: Eukaryota > Viridiplantae > Streptophyta > Magnoliopsida > Poales > Poaceae > Zoysia > Zoysia matrella. The sequence goes on along the minus strand of BCLG01001119.1, from coordinate 4,703 downwards.
AGCTCAACACCACACTAACACTACACTGTCAACCCACGGGTAAACATCCAGTCTCGGCAAGCTTCAAGATCAAGCCAACTGCCCATACAGGGTAACGTGGTGTGCATGGTTGTCAACTGAGCATACAAAGCTCGAAGGACTCGGTCTTTAATTGCCGGGGCATGCCATCTCTCCAACCACAACTTCAACAACCAACAAACTCACCGCCAAGGCTGAAGCCTCTAGTGTACCCGCCACAGGTACTCTCATAGGGATTTCTCGAAAGTCCCCCAGCTCCTCATACTGCCTCCTGCCCCCGCTAAAATAGTTATGTATAGTTATTTGCAATACTCACACATTTGAAGCACAGTCAAAAAGTATTTAACACAAATTCTATTTTATAGTGATAGGTGTGAGATAAAATAAATACGACTAAGCATGGTTAAGCATAAAAGTAAAATAAATATACTAAAGCAATCCTAGGGTTAATATTTGTGGAACAGTAAATAGGCACGGCTTAAGAATGTTGCTAGCACATTTTAAAATAGTTGGCATGCAAAAATTAAGGTTGCAAATAAAACATGCAGTTTAAAATGCTGGGAACAAAGTGATCAAGGAATGCGGCTTGCCTGGCAACTCGAGATCGAAGTCGGGATTCGGATCGTCGAACTGAGCTGCCTCGTAGAACTCCTCCTCAGGGACAGCAGCTAATCACCACACGAATAACAGGGATTAGACACTAATTACGCGACAAAGATAGAACTGGAATTAGAATCTAAATCGAAATTACTAGATTAAATGCACGCAAAAACGTTCCCCAGAACAACCCTACACAATAATCGCGACGGAACAAGAATAACGAGACAATTTCGGGATTAATTGGAGATCAAATGGGATTCCCCGAAAATTGTAGATAATTGAGACTACAAGGATTTAGATAAATTGCAGAATAATTAATCGCAAAACAATTTAGCAATTAATCTAGCAATTAATAGGAAAGGAAAAGGAATTCACGAGAGGGGAAATAAATCTCACCGAGGATTTGGAAATCGGAGATCGGGAACTCAAAAACCGGAGATCGGAGAAATCAAACAGCGCACTGGAAAATTTGAAGGTCATAGCAGGGCAGCGTGACGGCGTGCTTCGGTGTTGACTTGCTGGAAACTAAACGACGGAGGCAGCCGATGGCGTCGGGCGTTGCGTCCTCCGAGTCTGCAGTCCTCGGACCGGTCAGCGACTGGTCCGCGATACCCGGAGAGCAGCAGCGCAAGGTCCAGCGGAGATTGAGGTGGAGTCGACGCACTGACTCAGAAAACGTCGCGCGAGAGCAGCGTCAGGCGGCGCGGACTGGCGACAGGAGAATGAGGCGACGACTGCTGGCTGGAGCGGCGACTCGGCGTGGACGACGTGCGCTGCAGACGACGCGGTGACGAGGCTGACGCGAGTGGCACGGAGATCGGCGCAGAGCAGGCAGTGAGAGCGGGCGACGCAGAGGAGGAGAGGCGGCGCGAGGGAGGGCGACGGTTCTAGAATTTTGGCTTGCGGTGGAAGAAAGGAAATGAGGGAAATGAGATGAAGATTAGGGTTAGAGGGGTATTTATAGGAAGGTAAAAATGGAGGGTTAAAAATTAATTCGGAAATTAATTAATAACCAGGAAATGATAAAAAAAAGACTGAAAAGATTTAATTTGAGAAGAAAATATTTCGAGACCCGAAAATTAATTTAGAAAATTTTGGAAATAATTTTAGTCAAACGTAAAAATTACGCGGACTAAATTATTTCGAGACTTAATTATTTCGGCACCGGATTAATTTAGTCGAACGGATTTCGGATTTAGACGGAACGAATTCGGAATGAATGATTTTTGATCGGAACGAAAGTTGAGACAATCAATTAAATTGGGGTGAAAATTTGGAGAAATGCCGCTATATTAATTCGAGAATTCCGGGATGTTACACATGGTGTTTATAATGATAAGGATTTATTTTTTTAATATTTGCTTTTAAAATTTCCTCATTGGTTATTTTATTATATATATGTTAGGCACACCCAAAGGATGCTGAGTACTTGAACAAGCCCATTGAGAACTATCAGCAGATGATGGTCATCTTTGGTAGTGCTGTGGCAACTGAAAATTTTGCTATGGGTTCTAGTGAGGCTTTGGGCAACTCAAATGACTCTGGTGATAGCTCCCTGAAGGCTAAAGCACCTGATGAGGCTCTAAAGGATGTTGCAAAGGATGCTACAAGTGTCTCAGGTGCTGGTAACAAGAGAAAGCGGGCTCTGCTCACTGATGAGGACAGCGTTGTGTTGACCAACATGACAAATGCAGTTAATAATGTTGCTGAGGCTATTCGTGAAACCAAACAAGATCTGCATCCTGGGTTTTATGGTGCTGTTATGTCCATGCCTGGCTTCACTGAAGAGGCACTAATGTTTGCTTTCACCTATTTGGTTGACAACAAATTTCAAGGTAATGTATTTGTCGGAATGACTGATGCCCACTGTGTGCTCCGGTTGAGGACCTACTTGAGCAAGCACTACTACATGTAGTGAGGTTGTTGTTCATGTTGGTTGATCCATATTGTGACAGGTTTATATTTTGTGCGGTGACATGTGGGGGGTCATATTTTGGATAGTGACATGGTGATGGTGGCATGGGGTATTTATATTTGTGAAGTAACTTGGGTGCAGAGGTCATATTTTAGACAGTAGCATGGTGATGGTGGCAATGTGTGTTTATATTTTGTGGACTGAGATACGGGTTAAGAGTAGGTGTTGCTGACCCTTTTATTTTGTTGAGACACTCTATTTCTAGTTACTGTGAGATGGTTGTGTACATCTTTTAAAAACTCTAATTATATATGTAAGCTAAATTAATTCGCTACATAGTGTCAGGTGGTTTGTTTGCCCCTCCTATGCTTATGGACCAGACATTGCTTATGAATCAACTAAGAATGCTTATGATTAAATATTGTATTATAAATGTCTTGTCTGCTTGTCATTGAGTTTATTATTTTTCAATCATAAATGTGTTTATTTGTTCATATAAAGAAAGACTGAGCAATGTGGTGTTTCTGGAGTTGGTAATCTCACGATATATGTATAAAAGTTATCAAACCACCTGTACATCCAGGCAACCAAACAAAGCCTTATGCAATTGTGTTTTAAATTTTCTGTTCACTACAGCTAACCAATCATCTTCTCTGCCTAGCCAGATTGTATGCATACAAGCAACTAAATAACACTGTCTTGTATGACTTTGGTCTGTTCTGTGTGAGCCTAGATGAGTATTATAGGCCAGAGTGAGCTGGTCTAGGAAACCAAACGGACCTAATATGGTTCCTACGTTAACATAGGTGGAGGGTACGAAATGTAGTAGTAAAAAAATTCAACGCACGAAGTGCGGTGACACCTCCCCCCTCTAAAAGGAACACGTCACATCGATCGGAGCCGTGGGCTCCCGCGCCTGCGCGGCAGCGAGATCAACCCGCACATGCGTCCGGGGTCAGAAAATCCGCGTATGTACGAAATGAGGGCGGTGTACCGTCCCACCTCACATGCGTCCATCCACACTAAATCCGCTTATGCCAAAGTCTGCTCCCGTGCATGTATTGTGGCATAATCGCCACCGGCTGGACTAGCAGAGGCAAGAGAACATAGTAGTATTGCCACGGTCGGTCGATCAAATGCGTTTGGCTTCTCTCTCATGAGGTAAAGTCTGAGCCATTGATTTTTCTAAAAAGGAAATAAAAGAGAATAAAAATTATAAATCTATAACGTGGCTACTTTCTAAAACAGCCACATGATTTACTTTCTAAAACAGTCACTTGAGTTAGTTTCAAAAAAATAAATTATTATTTCCAAATTAATCTATAATACCTATGAGGTAAAAGATCTACTCAAACAGATGGTCTAAAGTGATTTTGGCCTAGATTAAAATCTACCTGGTAATAAGGTGCACAAAGACACAATGTCGCATGAAATGTAAATTGTAGGGTCCATACCACTAGCGATATTTTTTTTTTGCGTGCACCACTATAGTTTAACATGTTTAATGCCGCCAAAGATGTTTTTTTTAAAAAAAAATTTATATCTAATGTTGCCCTTCATCATGGTTCATAAAACCATTCAAAATCAGTCGATTTTTACGGGTGTCATTAAACTGATCTTGTTTGGTTTTTTATCAGTAGGTTGCTTTTGGTTAAAAATTTTAAAATATTCAAAATTTTGATGCTGAAGGTTAGGCAGGCCAAACTGCTTGCCATAGGTCGCTAGTTCATTTTGCTTGCCGCAGTTCACCTCAAGTCTGGCGGATGATTTGCTCGCCGCAAGAGTTGGTGCAGCCGCAGCTGCGGCGTGGCGCACGGCGGCCGCGTCCAAATGCTCCCTTACACTTTATATAGTTGCAGTACTTCGTTTTTTCAATAGTAGGAAAGCAGAAAAGCTTGGACTATTTATCTAATAACAAAGATGAATTTTAAAATTTGGATCGTAGAAATTCAAATTTGTTCATATATTTTCCTCAATATAGGCGCCTTCCAGAGGACTAAACATTTTCAGAAATTTTAATAGGTAAGTATCCATTTGGAACAAAATGAAATTCCCAAATTTAGCATAACATGGCACCCAGTTGACATTGTGGTATGATCCTTATTTCGTGAAGTTATTTAGCACACAGCCCCTTCTTGTGTTCAAAGAGACTCCACTCTTCTATGAAATT
>BCLG01001118.1:98111-109729 GCA_001602295.1 Zoysia matrella | reverse complement strand
CCTGCAAAATGAACTTTTCCTGTTCAACATATATTTAACAACGTACTGTATGGTACAAAAAGCGTCTAGTGATAACCAACTTTTCCCGTGTTTCCTTGTCAGATTATACAGTTGATCGTTTAGACTTCTGTGCACACACATAGCTATGTGTAAACTAAACAAGGTGCTCGTGTACTCACTTTAATTATAGTATCACCAGCGACACGTTATATTAAGGAAATATAAGGCCGCAACTATATGTAGTTTATTTTGCTTGAGGTAACCCTTCTCACATATAATATTATTCATCTGTATGGACGTACTTTTTGCAGTAATTTAGTATTTGACTCAAATTGGAGCTAGATTTTGTGATAATTTATAAATTGGGACACGCAGCTCCATCTGCTAATTCGAGGAATTATTGACATAAACTATGCTAGGTCGTGTTCGAGTTGTTTGCACGAGTTGCTTGTAACAGCAACTAAAAGCAGGGATTGATAAAGAACAGGCAAGAGAGATAAATTAGGATTAGAAGTTACTTTTAGTACCAACATGCAAGTTAGTGTACAATTATCTATTCTTCTTATTTAACTTATTGCTTTCTCGGTGACACTACATTAAGTAGTAGTAGTAGTAGCTCATCATTGAGTGATTGAACAATAGAATCTTCCAATCCTTCGGGCATCTAAACATGAAGTAAATAAATTTGTATCACTAGGAAAGGACTAGATGTCATAAAATTCAGAAGGCCAAGACGACGCATAGGTTATCTGCTTACTCTATCTACATATACAAAACAAAATATGCGCTTGTTCCCAGCTCATACTTCAATCTGTTCTTGCTGTATGCAGGGGCGGAGCCAGCTGGAACAAACGCCGGAGTCTTCACTGTGAAAGTACCGGGGTCTTCTCTCTGTTGAGTACCGGGGTCTTCTCTCTGTGCAACAGTGATTTACAGTGATTTTCACTAGTTTTTGCAAGAATCGACGGGGTCACTTGACCCCGATGAAAGGCCCTGGCTCCGCCCCTGGCTGTATGGGACTAGAATGAGTTGAAAAATGCGAACCACGTATATAAATAGTTTATACAGGAACACGACCACGAATCTCTTTCCATTCTACGCTAGAAAAATCAATCTTCCAGCTGGGAGCAAGCTCCGTGTCATTCCGTGAGTCACGGCACCTTCAAACTTAGAAATTTCTACGTTCTAGTAATTAACCTGCATCATTTGAAATTTTACAGCAACGCTTGCACAGCTGAGTAACCAAAACGCTAGGGGTCAAATCAACAAACCAACAATGAAGCTACTAGCTAGCTAGCCGACAGCATTTCTCGGTGACATGTATCCAACATCACGAACGACCATGGACATGGGTTCACCGGCCATCCCGGCCGGAGGTTGGACTTTCCCGCCGTCGCTTTCAGCTTGTGTGGCCCCGAAACAGCGACATGCCAACCAATGCGTTGTTAGCGACGACAGTTAGTGGCACGAAACCGAATAATATGACCTGTTCTCTTTGCACCAACAAGGACTCCATACTTGCTTGCTGCTGCGTATGAACTCACCTTGCAGAGATCGATCGGTTCCCACAAGGGTCGCTCGGCTTCTCGTGGTGGGAAGGACAGGGATGGCCTGGCCGGCCTCGGTCTTCTTCTCGATCGCTTCCTTCCCTGCAGCTTCGACCGGTCCTCCGGACGCGACGAGAGATTAGGCCGTGTTTAACCACGCCATTGGTGGTGACCCGGCCTCGACCTCGGGCTTATCCGCACGCCATTGGCTGAAAGGCGACGTGGTTGTCGGGATTAGGGACCATGACGCGCACAATAATGTGGTCATTGGCGACTAATCTATTGCTGTTAAGCCTGGACTGGGCTACCCAGCGCCGAGCTTTCTTAAAGCTAAAGTTGTCACCAGGATTAAAAATAGGGCAACTTGGGTACGAGTCACAGTCCTTGGAACCACCACTCGGTCGCACGCCCAAGATCTAGGGCATCTCCACCGATGACCGATCCATCGATCGGCTCGGCCGCCACAACCACGTCCTCCAACGCACCGGTCAAAAGAGGGCGAAAAGAACGAGCTCACGGCGGACCGGAGATCTCGAGCTTGGTGGTGTGAAATTCACACACGTTCATCGACACACACTTGTATCCGATTTACGTGTGCATCTGTACACGAGCATGCGATTAGCTAGGAATTCTGCAGTGTGGACATGGGAAGATTGTACGTAGGTTCACCACATCTGGGGAAAAAATTGAAAATAAATGTCAAAGATGAGAGAACAAGAACAAGAAACTAACATGGCCTGCTATGCATCTGGGGGGTCAGACAAGGAATGCTAGTACATGTCGCGTTAATGGGTAGATGGCCAGGAGCAAATTGGTATCATTGTTACACAGTATGAACGATACAGTCTACTAAGGCATCCAAAGTTGAGTGCATGTGAGCGCTGAACATATATTTATGGTGGATAAAGATTAACGAGCTGATTAATTTATGCGCACTCCTTTGCTCAAGATAGCATGCGACCTACAGTGCTATGCAAGTTTCTAATTTACAACACCGAGCTATGATTGACGGGGATCCGTATTTTAATTTTATCTTAAAAAACTGAGTGTTAATTACAACCTAAGATACCGGGAAAAAAACAAAGAAAACACAGTGCGAAGTACTTACATCATATCCAAATGGATCTCATTGCATCTTTCTAACTCTGGAAGCTTACTTGTCAATTTAAAACGCCAAATCGTGCGTATATTTTTATCCCAGTGTTAGGGAGGAGCTGGAGTACGAGGCACTGTAACAGATCTCACTCCACCTTATAAATTTGGACTTTCCGATAGTTAGAGAGGAGCGGCATCTTATCAATCTGGAAAAAAAAATTAGTCGCTCCTACCAACAGAAAATGTAGGAGTACTCATTAATATTTTTTATAACAATTCCTTTCATTTTTGTAAGATAAGTATATACGTGTATATCAAGGTCATAAAATCAGTTCATCAAGTAAGTCTGAAGACATAGTACATAAATTGTGATACTCGGAGTGCAGTGTCATTGGACCACAGTACTGTGCAGATTAGCAAATGCGTCTAAAAGTTTCTCTAATCCCTCCCAACTTCTAGAGAGTCTCTAGGGTTAGGGTTTCCTTCCATGGTGACCTGCAGAGCAATGCATGTAACAGCGTGGGACAGCTTGGTGGGTCTCAGCGGCCGGCACGGCGCGCGCGGCCAGTTCCCGAGAAAGGCGAGCTCTCAAGCCGTGCCCGGCCGTGGCCGACAGCCATGCCGAGTTACCGCCTGGGGCGGGCCGCAATTGAGCGCACGTGCCCGGGCGCGTGGGGGCGAGCCGAAGCTTTAGCAGGGCTGCACCGGCGATGCGCCGCTAGCTCGGCTCGCGGACGGGGCGCTTGTCGACTGCTGATTGGTTCGACACAGCTTCCGGTGTTGATGTTGGAGGGGATGGGCGTAAACAGGTGGTAGCCGGGATAAAAGCCGGCCTTGATGTTTACTGCTACGACAACGGGATCAGGAACTTCACGTTGGGCACTTGATTAAGAATGGCACATCTAGCTCTCCGGTTTCCGGTGTCCGTAAAAACAACACTTGTCAGCAGAACCCCTGATGCATGATATAATGAATTGAAGCTTATTAGATGTACTGAACAATTATTCTAGGACTTGCACAATTTTGTACCATTTCGTCAGTACAGATTCTGTGATCTAGATATTGACATATCATGCAAAAAAAAACATGTAACCTAGTCCATGCATGGAACCATATAATATTGAGATACTATTACAAATATGTGGTAACCTTCAATTCATTATAATTAAGTTGTGAGCTCATAAGAACGTGTTACCTTTTCTCTTCTTTTTTTTTTTACTGTCCATTTGCTCTATATATAATACTACCGAATTAAGCAACGATGAATTGGACACAACTTGGCAGAGAACATAAAACTATTGCGGCTGTTCTCTTCCCATGTAAAAAGGTGCCACGTACGTACAGTACATTATTCCATGTATCACCGTGAAGTTGAAAACTAGCGCATGAAGTTATCCATTCCAAAGTAACTCTCCAAAACATCAAGTGGCTAGCAGCATTAGAAAAATGTGCAGCCTGGGTAAACAATGGTATGGTCAGGTTATGTTATTTGGCGTCATGAAAAGATGGTAAAAAGTAGTCTAGCTTCCAAAGTTTTTGGCCAGCGAACGTAGTGATTAGTGAGAAAGTACCAGTATGCTTGTTACAGTTACACGATTTGATACGATAATACATATAAAATGATGAGTTCATAGAGGGGATGATGTGGGTCAAGATTTGACCAGAGATAGTTTATTACAAGTAAACTATGGATACAATAAAATTTTACTACTTGCCATGTCTAAAAGTATACATGCTATAAAGGACAATTGAGATATTAAAAATGCATCAATCAATTCAGAAAACTAATTTATGCTGGGGGATTGCATGTGCGCACGGCTGTACATGCTGAACACATGAATCATGTACTGTACGTATTATATCTTTGAAAATCTATGTGCAGTTACGGCTAGGTAGGCTAAGTCATGGAAAGTTTTCCAAAGGAAAAAATTCATGGAAAGTTAACAGTGCTCATCGTAGTTCTCATCAGTTCAGTCTCATATTCACAGTGTTCTCACACGACATTCACAAGTTGCACATACATTATCACAGTGTTCTTATTTTAAGAGGATAATTGCAGTGTTAACATTTAGGTAAAAAGAAAAGCATTTATTTTGCTGAAAGGCCGATGTACCGGTGGCACAATTGATCCGAGTGTTTGCGCTGGCATGGCCCTACTGCAGCATACGTACTTTCTCTGTTCTAAAAAGTGTCTTTTTAGATTTTTAAATATTTTTTATCATTCATCTTATTTAAAAAAATTATAAAAATATAATTATTTTATTGTGAAATGATTCATTATTAAAAATATTTTAAACTTAATTTGTTTATTTTTGTATTTTTATAATTTTTTGAATAAAACAAATAGACAAATGTTAATTTCAATCAAAAACTCAAAAACATCATTTATTTTAAGACGGGTGGAGTAGTCACTGCACCACTTTGTACTAACCCATGATCAGCGGTCCTATACCACAGGTTTAGGTACTTAACCCTGGTTAATTAGCATAATCTTGCAGTGGACACGCTAAGCCATCGCTGTCGCCATGCATCACATTTTTGCATCATAGTTCGTCCCGCCCCGTCTCCTTCTCCGAAGCCTCCTCTGTCAACGTCATGCAGGATACAGTGGCACTGCCCGATGGGCCTCGTGACATACGGGGGGCCACATGTCATTGTTATAGCCTTATCGCTTTGTCCGTAGCTGCAGCGGATGCACAAGAATTTGTTCTCCCCCAACTCTCCCCCATTATTTTATGTGTTGCACTGGTTGGAGGAACCTCTCAAACCCTTCTCTTCCCCTTCTTTCCTCCCTTCCCTTCCCAACCCTGCTCATACCACAGAGCTCTCTGTTCGCCTCCCTCTTGGTGCTCTTTCCTCCATGCAAGAACTGATCTCCCGTTTGGTTTTTTAATTTCTTCCCTGTTTGCTTCTTTCTGCATCCAAAAACTTTTTAAAACAGGCAGAATCATAAACAATCCCACTCTTTAAAAATCATTGCTTCCTTTTCCAACACTTCCTTTTAACCTAAAAACAATACACCAATCTGTTGCAATTTGAGTTTTTCTCTATTTTCCCCTACTTTTTTAGTTTTTAAAGATTTTTGCTAGCTAGCTAGTACATCAGTACATGAGCTAGCAGGGAAGCATGGCCGGCCTCGACCTCGGCACCGCCGCGACGCGCTACGTGCACCAGCTCCACCACCTCCACCCCGACCTCCAGCTGCAGCACAACTATGCCAAGCAGCAGGAGCCCTCAGACGACGACCCCAATGGCAGCGGCGGCGGCAACACCGACAACGGCGGGCCCTACGGCGACCACGACGGCGGGTCGTCCTCCTCCGGTCCAGCTGGTGATGGCTCGGGTGGCGGTGCTGGCGGTGGTGGCAACGGAGATGTGATAACCCGCCGGCCCCGCGGGCGCCCACCGGGCTCGAAGAACAAGCCGAAGCCGCCCGTGATCATCACGCGGGAGAGCGCCAACACGCTGCGCGCCCACATCTTGGAGGTGGGCAGCGGATGCGACGTGTTTGACTGTGTGTCCACCTATGCGCGCCGGCGGCAGCGCGGCGTCTGCGTGCTGAGCGGCAGCGGTGTGGTCACCAACGTCACGCTGCGGCAGCCGTCGGCCCCCGCGGGCGCCGTCGTGACGCTGCACGGGAGGTTCGAGATCCTGTCACTCTCGGGCTCCTTCCTCCCGCCGCCAGCTCCCCCCGGCGCCACCAGCCTCACCATCTTCCTCGCCGGGGGCCAGGGGCAGGTGGTGGGCGGGAACGTCGTGGGTACTCTCTGCGCCGCGGGCCCTGTCATCGTCATCGCCGCTTCCTTCGCCAACGTCGCCTACGAGCGCCTCCCCCTAGAGGAGGAGGAAGCCCCACCAGCGCCACCAGGCCTGCAGATGCAGCCGCCGGGAGGTGCCGATGCGGCAGGAGGCATGGGAGGTGGCCCGTTCCCTCCCGATCCGTCAGCTGCAGGGTTACCTTTCTTCAATCAGCTACCACTCAACATCATGGCCGGTGGTGGCTCGCAGCTCCCGCCTGGTGCTGACGGCCATGGTTGGGCCGGTGCACGGCCACCGTTCTGACAAGTCCATGGGGGTGTATAATTCAGGTGCGAGAAGGGGAGGAGATGACAAAGAAGAAAGCAAGCAAATGAACAGCACAAGGGTTGAGAGCAGCTAATTGCAAAAGGTTAGCGCACGCATGCTCGCACGATTCAAGGACTATTTCTATCTGTCTGTACGATTTCGTAGTGTTTTCTGGGGTCTCTGATTATCTGTTTTCCTTGTTCTTCCTTTTCTTTTCTTTTCTTGTCCTTTGAAACTTATCTGTGGTGTAATCCTGTCTTAATTTTAAATCTGGTTCCATTAATAAGTACTACTAGTCTTTAACTAACTTCTTCGAGCATGCATGTGTGCATAATTTCCACTGCGACGGATTCTTCTCCCTCTTGTTCCTCTGGATGAGAGATTCTCTTCAAATTGTTATGAAAAGTTAAGCGTAATCTAATGGATTAAGTGATGCATGGATAGTATATTATTTCCCGAGTTCGGCTGCACTAACGCAAAATCACAACAGTTTCCTCTGTTACCAAATTTTATTTGGTAGGAGTAGTTTGGGAACTGCTTCGCCACAAGTTACCACAGTACAATTTTCTGATCACACGTGTGCACTTTTTGCCTTTGTTAAAGATCGCCAAGCTAGTAGGCTAGTAATTCCATTTCACGCAATAGCAAGCTCATGGGGAACCCGCACAAGTCACCAACTGTCTCTCTATGCTGCCCTTGGGTTTTCTTGTCTTGTATGCATAGGCTGCAAGATGCTTTCCAAAGAAAAGAAATAAGCTAGTTTCCCTAAGTTCTTGGGAACTGGATGTTCAAAGTTTCCTAATGTTTCCTTTGACGACATGTTACCTGCAGATGTTCAAATCTTTGAAGTCCATAGGTAGCTTAACTCACACCACATCTTTTCTATAGAAATTTGATAGTATCCAACTTTGCAAGCCTCAGTTTTTCTCTTAAAAGAACATGTGTTACTAGTCTTAGTAATTAACGTGTAGCACGTTTCCATTCTCCCATGTATTGAATAGTTGATTGAAGTTTTGTTCATGTGGCGCTTTCATTTCTTTGGCAGTTTACTACGTTCCTACTGTATTATTTATTCTGATATACGCTAGTTATCATGCTTAACGCATACTTAAAGTGGTCAAACTCCAGATCTTATATAATCCCTCTGTTTTCAAATTGTTATCATTTCAACAAGAAGTTAATAAACTAAAATTATTGTTCTAATGATAATAATTTAAAAACAGTGGGAGTACATAACAGGTTATTTCATTGTCCGCACTGTATATATTATGAAACATCTTCTCTTGTTTCCGGTCCCTTTGCACAAATGCATATTAATTCAGATTTGATAACTGCTCTTAGCTTGTTCTAACTGGTTGCGTGAGAAAAATTCATATGTTCAACACATGTGCGTTACTTGAATAAAAAATATTTTCTGAAACTCTACTGATGAGTAACAGAAACTATCATCAGCCCTCATCTCTGAATAACTAATGATATCGATATGTTCTTAATTTACCTCTATATTATTGTGTACATGATGGTAGCATATGTTTTTACTATTAAAATGACATATGATCAGTTCAAAAGGGGGTTATTCATGAGAATAGCAAACCAAATCTGATTATTATCTTGAGCTTCTAGCTGCGTTGTGGTGGTTGCATGGTTTCCTCTATTTGAAAACAGTCATTATCGTGTGAACTGGACAAAGTTATTTCCATGACTTTTGTTTTGAGATATGATCTAAATGCACACGAGTGACATGTATCATATCGGATTCAATTTCCAAGCATTTCATTTTGTGCATGCATGTCAGCCAGTTAACATTTCAACCTAATTAACGCGTCCTTTGGAATGGAGAAAATTTTTCTGTTTTCTCTGTTTTTCTATGAAAATAAACGTTTTCAGGTGAAATTTCGACATGAATACTATGAAATTCCTGTTTTCCAAAATAAACTTGAAAGAGTTTGAAATATTCCAGATACATTGTGCACGGAACCCATTATGAAGCGGTGAAAATCTCTATGCTGCTGGCATTGGGGTTCTTATTGCTAAGGTCGTAACATCAGTCGACACTTGATGAATCTCTCTGCGAACAATCTACATCACAGAGCATGCATACGGGTTCTCCTCGCTGATGAACTCATTGGGGTGTGGGCAATGCAGGAACGCCGTGCCCTGGTATCCTTTGATCTCGGAGTGCGTGTAGCTGACACCGCCGTACGGGTACCCGCAGCCGCCTCCTTCATATCCGGACGCCCAGCAGCAGTCGCCGCCGCGGCGGTGCCACGGGTGCGAGTAGTCGATGAAGTGCGGGTGCGTGCAGGGGATGAAGTAGGGCGCGACGACGTTCGTCGCCTTGGTCTCCTTCTTTTCCTCCTTCTTCACCTCGACCTTCCCCTTCTTGTCGTCCTTCTTCACCTCGACCTTCTCCTCCTTGACGATCACCTTCTTCTCGACCTTGTCGACGGTGCCGAGCTTGCGCGTCCTCTGGTAGACGTACTCGACGAGCTTCTTCTCGTCGATGACGCCCTCGACGACGCAGGTGTTCTTGCCGAGGTCCGTCTTTGCCGCGTAGATGCCTGCAAGGTGAATTAAGCAAGCCGGCATTAGAAATTACGGATCGACAGCTCGATCTATGTCACAAGAGACGGATGGATGGATTACTCTTGTGCTCTAGCAGAATCTCTTTGACCCGGACCGCGCACTCCGGGCAATGCAACGGAACCTTTACTGTTATGACTTTCAGCTCCTGCGTTTCGAAACATGAGTCATGATCACCATTTTCTCACTGGTCTTACGAATTGTGCAGGTGCATAAACCTTCCGTTATCAGAGAGGCTAGGTAGTGGTATGCAATTGTTACCTGCTCCTTGGTCTTGACCTCAGTGACGATGTCCTTGGGAGGAGGAACGAGCTCGACCTTCTTCCGGCAGCCCTTCTCAACTTTAGCCCTGAGCTTCTCCGCATCGAACCCGAACCCCTTCACGGTCACCTTCCCTGGGCCAGCGTCCACCTTCACCTCCTCCACGCCTCCAGACAGATGTGCCGATTAACATTTGAACTCGTCAGAATTTGGAACAAGTAGACTCAAACGTCGACGGTTCTTCCAGTTTTCAGAAATAAACAAGATTTATTGATTCAGAAGCGCTACGTACCATGGAACTCGGTGAACTCCCTCTCGATGTCTTTCTTGCACTGGCCGCAGTGGACTTGTACCTTGTAGACGGCCGTCTTGACCTCCACCTTGGCCTTGGCATCCACCTTGGGCTTGGCCTCTCCCATGTTGCTAGCTTGCACCCTTAGATTAGTGAAGCTACTAACGCAAGAAGCAAGGCTGCAGTTTTGAGCACTGCTAAGATGGATAGATGCTGTGAGCTAGGCGGCTTTGATGGGCACGCAACAGGTTAATGTGGAGCTGCTAGCTAGCTCATCTGAGAGATGTGCAAAAGTTGCATGTTTGTTGGAGATTTGTTGGCGGTGGTTCCAGAGATGGTTGAGAAAACACTGAAGGTTCGGATGCACGGCCTGTCGCCGGTGCCGCAGTTTGTCAAACCAAACTCGTCGATTGCTCATCAAGAGCTAGCTAGTAGTAGCTCCCGATGCGGTTTGGGTAGTTGCAAAAAGCTTATTGCAATTGACCGATTTGTCGATTTGTTGATGCCAATTCGTTACCAAGGAATCGACGATGTCCAAGACATCAGCGGCCCAAACTGATCATCGATATGGATCAAAAGAAGTGAGAGCCCAACTGTTTTCTGCGTTGAGGCCAACGACCCATAAAGAGCGGGCTACCTGGTCCGCCCATCTAGAAAGCGCTCGATGCACGTTCTACGGCCCAAGAGCCCACCGGTGGGCGTTTCGCGGAAGCGACGACATGCGCAGCGGGATGGGTATGACCGGGCCCGTGGGGCGAGGCGAACTTACTTAGAAATAGCAACGGGTCGAATTTAGCAAGAATTCGCTGGTTTTAAAAAAAACTTTCACGGGTTCAACTTGAAACCCGCACCCATACTCGCGGATGAAAATTGAAACTTGTCCTCGCACCTGTCGCATTTTAAGTAAGTGTCGCATCTCGGTCGGATCTGCACCCGTAAGTATCTGTGGTGACTGAAGACGCTGCCATGCGCGCAGTGAAGGGCGGAGATTAGAGGCCGCAACACGCGGGGGCAGACTATTTTCTAGCACCCGACAGGTCGCTGTCAAATAAAAAACACAACTTATATTTGTAAATTTACGAATCGAATACGAGTTAGACCCAGGATAAAAATTTATACTCTACTCGTATCCGTCGGGCGCGAAACCTGTTGAGGCCCCGCGGCAGCCGCGGGTAAAACGGCCAACCCTAAACTCATAATAGCACGACGTGACGTTCGAGCACGAGGTAAACAGACAGAGACCGACCGTGCTGCAGGGGCCCAGTCCGCTGGGTCCGTGTGGGGTGCGGCCGATGAGCCGTTGGCCGCGCCTGTGTCGTTTCTCACGGACATCACGGCGTCGATGGGCCCCGTCCTTTTTCTCCGTACGAGTACGAGAAAAACCCAGCCCATTCGATGAGATCTCGCGTTTTCTCTCATCCGACACCCTGAGGGAACTCGTCTCTTTCCCACTGCCATCTCGCCAGTCGCCAGTCGCCACCTCCTCCGCGATTTTTTTTTTTCAGGAGAAATCCCCCCTATTTCCTCCTTATTTTTTTCGATCTCGGGGCCGGTTTTGAGTGCAGGGAGGCCACGTCCAACCGCCGGAAGCCGCGCATGTGAGAACTGCTGCCGGACGAGGCGCGCAGGTGCGGGGCGACGAGCGCGTGGCCTGGGCGATTCGGGGACGTTCCCTAGGGTTTCGCGGACGGACAACGAGATGGACGGCCGTGACCAGCCGCAGCCACAGACGCAGACGCAGGCGGCGCCGGGCGTGGCCTCGCCGCCGCCTCAGG